>CM060965.1:57679286-57854286 GCA_030765045.1 Tenodera sinensis | reverse complement strand
CCGCACCGATACCCTGGGGCCAAGTCCCACGAATAATTACAATCATTTGTAAGGCTACATCGTCGGACCGTATTGGCACTCATAATGGAGTGATAAAACCAGAAGGTAACGAGGAGCATCACGCATAACGTGCTTTATGTTTCATACACCTTGGGGTTTATATTTTCAGAGAGTAAATGTGGTCTTCCCCTTCTTTCCGAGCTCTTACAGAATCAATTCGGAGACGTCAAGTCTGATATGCTAACTGTAATAGGTGCGTGAATATATGTGGAATTAAACGTCATACGTTGGTGATGTCCAACCTTTGTGAAAGAGGGGAAGTTGGGTTTACTTCCTTCCATTATATGCGAGCTTCGCCACTGAGACGTGCTTTGTGTTGCAGTGGTGGGTTGGTTACATGTACGTTGGAGTTGATTTGCGATAAACATCTGTTCATTAGTGACTTCTTTGGTGTTGCTTAAGTTTAAGAATTTATTGTTAATGGAGCTTTTAGAAACAATCCTAGACCCCATTACTTTTTCAAAGTTAGGCGCTGTTTTCGCACTACTCTTTTGGTTATTGATTATTCTACCTCTGGCTTGAAAGGCACATAAGTATTTTTAGACGTGGCGAATGGCGTGAAGCTGCCCGGTGGTTTATGCTCGACTTTGCTTTTCTATATATAAGACCATAAGAGTGTCAGGTTGGTAGCTCTCCGACTTCCGTATGGTAAACATAGTAGAACAGTGCATGACTAAGTACAGGACCCGCTGGCATTATCAACAGTGTCTTGTTTATTTCAAGTAGGAAAGAGACGTTACCCCCACCAGCAAGTTGCATGACGTCACTCGCGCAGACCTTAGCAAGTTCAGTTGCTAGTCTAAAAGTACTCTGTAGCTCATACCTCATTAATGCTCTTGAGGAGAGAAAAAAAGACACTAGAGGTAGCCCTTGAACCACATTTTAAATTATTAGTTACTATGCAAAATGTTTCTAACCTATAGATGTTATTGTCATTTCTTTTTCTTTCCCCAGGAACTGAAGTTGGAACCGTTCTTACGGCAGTGACTGCTAACGACGTGGACACGAACCCAGCTCTCACGTACGGTTTCTCCTCTGATGGAGACTCCGAAAATGGCGCAGGTAGTCGAAGTGGCTTAGGAGTCTTCAGTATTGATCGGTTCAGCGGAAAAGTGACACTGGTGAAACGTCTGGACTTCGAGTCCAGGAGGGAATATAGGCTGCGTGTAACGGCATCGGACACAGCTCACACCGCCCATACAGTCCTCACCATCAGAGTCACGGATATAAATGACAACCCTCCAGTCTTCGCGCAACCCTCTTATCAAGCCTCCCTACCAGGTAAGTCAACTTTATTCTTCATAGTCTGCTTCATTTTATATATTTCTTACTGAATTCACCAAAGTAAAAATTATAACTTGTATTTTCTTCAAGATTTGGTTAGTCTGAACACAAATATTTCTTCTTTCCCTTATGTTTGGTCCTCAAATTTATGTGCTGAAAAAGGGATGAGGTTTAGAAAAATGAGTGGAGCAAGTGAAACCCCCAACCACTATCTACAAAGTGCCTCAGTTTAATTCCGTTTCAAGAGAAGTCCAGATTTTAATTATAGGACAGCGAGTTCTTAATTATTTTATCAAAAATTAGTTTAATGAATTCATTTTTCCTATAATTCCAGTTGGAGATACCAAGGGTATCCTTGTTTAGAAGCTAGAGCATACGTATAGAATATAAAATATTGATAAAATAACATTTTGAAAAATCCCACTTCTGACACCAGTATGACAAAATTACAGAAGTCCAGTTACCTTTTCGTACCTTATTCCCCTTCAAAAACCGAGTGCACAACAACACAGTTCCTTTTTACTGACGTTACACAGTCTTCAGTCCTTCGTGATATTAGAACTCACATTGTTTTCTTCTCGTAGCCTGACTCACTCCTTTTTGTATTCACTTTCTCTATCTCTCATATAAGTTGACTCTGACGATACAGTTAATAATCACTTCTACTTCTCTATCTTCCTTTAGACGCGACCGCACACACGCAGCTAACACAAACCCACACCCACACCCACACACACACACACACACACACACACACACACACACACACACACACACACACAATCACTCTCTCTCTCTCTAAAACTAAAAACTGACTCCTCACTTTTGTTGCCTCGTCTCCTTATATAGCGAGGATGATGTAACACGGACTTTTCTCGAACTTCACCTTTCTGGAACTTCTACAAATACGCCGGCAGTTGGAAACTCCTGGAATAATCTCGAAAACCCCTTTGACGTGCCACACTCATTGTTGTCAGTATTCACAAACAGTCGCGTGAGGCAGTCCGAATTCTAGCCTTTGTCATGTTGCCGCTGTGTCGGCCGGCGACACAATATATTGTCACCGCGCCCGCCGCATCTAATTGCCGACAACAGCAGTGTCACCCATCGCATTATTGTCGGCACTACCGCAAAGGAGCCGAAGGAAAGAGACAGAGCATGGCCGCATTGTTGGGGCGCTTGCCGAAAGAAAGAAAAGGATAGAGACTTCGAGAATCTTCTCTGCTTTGTATCTCACCGCAATAACTGAACGTTCCTGAAGCTTCCAGAATAGTGCCTGGGAGATATAAATAGCGGTAAAGTGCGACAGAAGAGGCAGTCAGACGTATGTGAAGGTTGAGGAGTCGTGCCGACGGAGAAGAGTTAGTTCTTTGTGTTACGAGTTCGGAGCCGTGCTGTTGGAGAATCGAAAAAGACTTTCTTGCTGTTGCAACGAGTGTACAAAGTTACTGTTTACGGAAATAAAGTGTTTCTTTATCTCCACTACATCTGTCGTATTTACTTTACACCCAAAAGTCACAATATTAAGGTAAGAGCTAGAAAATCGAAAATGATCAGAAAAGTCAGGTTTATTTTTAAACCCAAACTTGGAGAATAGCCATTTGTAATTCTCAACATTTCAATTACTATGTAATGAGAACTATTGTAGCAGAAGGCAGCTATTGGCTCAGAATCAAAATGAAGCATTTAAAGTGTGCAAATAAAACGTTATAAAATATTAAGGGATTATACATTATGGTACAAGTATGCCAAAAATTATGTCTGGCATTTTCAAAGGTGCATGTTCTTGTGAAGACACATATGGGCTTTTCAGTGCCTGCTTCTTTTGGCAGTAGGAGTTTCTTCGTTTTTGTGACACCGCATGTAGCACATTAAAATTTAAACATCCTTGACTGACTAGCATAATAATAGGAGTTAAAGCACCAGAGAATTGTGTGTTTGTATCTAATGCGCAGGAGTTAATAACGAAATCATTCTTCTTCTTCTTGCTTCACAATATTTTGATGTTAGAGTTACAAAAGCCATAAGGTATTCACTAGTTTTAAATGGTCCACGTCCATTTCTTCTTCCTTTGAGCACAATAAACTTTTGGAGATGCCACTATTCCCACTCTGAAAACATATTTATTTAAGCAATCATGTCAAGTTCAGTCGATTGATTATCCAAAATTTTCTTCCATTTTGACTGTTCATTTTGAAGTGTTGTTGATGTTATTTTTCTTTTAACGGTTCTTTTAATTTATTCATAGGAGTAATTTTGTTTACCACTAAATTGATATTACATCCTTTCTTTGCTAAACTATCAGCCATTGCATTTCCAAAAACACCACAGTGTGCAGGAATCCACTGCAAGATTATATTTTTATGTAGGTTCAGTATTTATTTGATCATCATTTTGGGCCAAGTAGTAGAACCAATAGCTTGGAGGGTAGATTTAAAATCAGATAGAATAAGTATTTTATGCAGGTGTGGTCCTTCAGACACTCTGAGCGTTGAATAATGTTGATTCAACTGCCAATTCTTAAAATTTGGTGTCTTGAAGTAACAGTTGAAATCTCCTCTTGAAAATGTTTCCCAAAACAAAATGTTCCGAAGCAATAATCCCTCATTGAGATCTCCAGGAGGGAACTGTTTGGAGAAAACATGATCAAAGGCCATCGAGTTATAAAAAGGTAGTAAATAGGTCGAAGTCCCTTCGTATTCACTTAAGTGCAAGTGAATGGCTAATGAGTGCATTTACTTTCACGCCCCTTGCATTCCAGTTTTTGCCTCAAATACTGGAACGTTTAATCAACCGTATAGCACGCCTTTGTTTCTAAAAAGGCCAAATGAAGAACAAAAAGTGTGTGTGTGTGTGTGTGTGTGTGTGTGTGTGAGTGTGAGTGTGAGTGTGAGTGTGAGTGTGAGTGTGAGTGTGAGTGTGAGTGTGAGTGTGAGTGTGAGTGTGAGTGTGAGTGTGAGTGTGTGTGTGTGTGTGTGTGTGTGTGTGTGTGTGTGTGTGTGTGTGTGTGTGTGTGTGTGTGTGTGTGTGTGTGTGTGAGGTAGAACCGGCCAGCTTATAGCAACGCTATTGAGAGATTGGGGCAATAGCCTTCAGAAGTGGAAATACTTAGCACGTCCAGAGGTCTCGGCAATGACCTCTGCCGGGATGTGAGCTAGTTGCCCGTCACCAGTAAAGCACGGTAATATACGGCAAATTCCGAGGATCGCTGCACTGGTAGATTGCTCAATCCATTCAGAGACTTTTCTTACATACATACAACTAACCTTCGTATACCTTATCTCTGGCTAAAAGCCTTTTAATATAATGCTGACAGGCAAACTCTTTTGTTCAGAGAAATTCATATTTAGAAGGCATACATATTGCAATAAACGCGATATATCTACCAATCACTGTCGCACTTTCAAAGTGCTATTATGTAACTTCAATTTTCTACATACATATTATTTTAGAACACTAAAGTGACAACAATTAATTTGCCAATCGACAGGGTAAATAGATGTAATAAACATCCGATGTGAATCTAACACAATTTCTACTCATTTCCACGTTAGCCGTTGAATTTTCGGCTTCTATACTTTGGATTAATTATTACATTACCTGCACAGCAGCAGGTGCTCTACTGATTGAGCTACGAAGCTAGCCTCTTCACAAATTGTTTATAAAATAAGCAGAGCTTTAATAAAGTTTGATACCATTATTGACCCAAAGTAAATGCTGTTAAGACAGTTAAGTTAGAAGTTAAACCCGTGGCACTACAGTCCATATCGGACCAGAACCTGCCAACCCGACTGCCGGCCTCACGCCCACATACGCAAGGTAGAGGTGGGCGATCATCCAAGCGCTACGGGGAAGAGATGTGGTCAGCATCTCGACACCCCCAGCCGGAAAGTTGGCTTTCATGACCAGGGCCGCTTACCTATCGCAAGCTCCTCAATTTCCTCATGATGCTGAGTGGGCACCGCTCCTACACCCGAGACTTAAAATCCGCACCCTCAGAGATGGGATCGAACCCGGGCCGGGAACCAAGGCATGACGCCCTAGCCCACTACGCCACGGTATATTGTTAACCATGTCATTTTGGCAGAACAATATTGCAGACGTAGTATGGATTTTAGAAAGAAAATCAGAGGCTAGTATTACTCATAAAATTAATTGATGACAATAGTTTCAGCTTTAATATATATTGTTTTCCTCTGTTTTATTAGTCCATTGCCAGAAGTAAAATTCAGTTCAGCGTATGTTAAAATCAAGTGACATTTTAAATAGCACAATAACATCGACAAAATATGACTGAGCAAAACTACGATTGCTAAAACAATCCGTATCTGTGCATTGTGATGACATCACATTAACATAGAAGCTGCTGAAGCAATAATGTATCAAAATAATCAACACTCTCTCATTAATAATTCTTTGGTTTGACTTAGCGGCTGAGAATTTTTTGTCCCCTCCATAAGCAGAGATATTATTTGACGTTTAGGGTGCTCATGACATCATTTCCCGAATGAATGGCCTCTGATGAAAAGAAGAGTTCCATGTGGTCACATTTGGTACGAGCCAAAAGGAGGAGTTTGGACGAAGGCGGGGAGAGGGTTTGATGAAAGTTAAAATAGCACCAATACCGGTTTGCCCAGTCGACGGACTTAATCCTTGTCGCATGGAAAACATTGCAGGAAAAGGGCGGTCAGACAAGAAGACGAATATTATCACTTCATGTCTCAAATACTTCAGGTTCCCTTGCACAAACTTCTCCTGGCTCACCCCTCTTCTGTTCACTGAGACTCTGTCAAGTGGAGAACCTGTGCTGAAATTTTTTATCCTTTTAACTTTCTCTACTATATATCTGCAATAAGCAGAGGATGTACTGCATTCCACCCTAAAATTACACTCAGAGAATTCACCGGAAACAAATGTTTTGAGAGTTTTTAACAACTCTCTGAAACTCTGAACAAAATGAGCCAAAATTGCACATTGGAAGCATTTTGAAATTCCAAGTAGTTGTTTGGACTAGTGTAATGTCAGTAACATTATTTATATGCATCGATTATGCACAAAACTGAAGATTACAAAACTAGAGGTTCCATACATAACTATAAGCACATAAACAAAAATTTTATTTCTGCATGAACTTTCAAGGATTTTCAAATACAGGCAACTTCAACAATAAACTTGCAACGAAACATTTCCAATAAACAGTGTCGAATTTGTGGTGGGAGTATTTTTTAAAGTTCTTCAAGACACATGCTCGGAAAATACTGCACTTTGAAGCAGCTTCATGCCTAAGCTGTTTAAAATAACAGGCAAAACAGAAGTTTCAGGAGCTGACTCCACTTGCTTAATCAACAAAAAATGTAAAATGGACTTTCATCTAGAGTGCAATGATTGATAATATTATACACTGTGGTACTTAAAGATAAGATTAAAATACAGTCCGAATGTAAAACATATGTAATTACAGAAGCAGCAGTGCAAGAAATAACGCAGAGTGCACAGTATTGATAAGTCAATATCGAAGAACTAAAACCTATTAAAACGATACAAGGCGAATCATTTAGTAAGAAAAATAAACATCGATCTGTACCACGCTCGAGATATGTCATCTAGCTCTCTGACTGAAGCTAAACCGTGGCCCATATTTAAAAAACGGCTACAAATTGCACCTTAATGCCATTAAAATCCTGTTACATATGTCGTCGCAATGTGTGGCTAGTTAAGTCATTTAAAAACCTGTTATAACTTAAACACGAAATTTGGTATTTATCCGATATTTCATTTTTCAGTTGTGGTGTTTACACACACCCACACTCGTCCACATGCCATTTTTAATTTCTCTACTAAGTGTAGTAACTAGAGGAAGTATTTTTAGAAAAACGTTCGTGTGTGTGTGTGTGTTTGTGAACAGTGTAACTCAAAAAGGAAAATTCGGTTCAAAACCAAAGTTTATGTTTAAGTTTAATCTCTTTTAAGGATGCGACACAAAGATTTTGAAGAAAATTCCTCCACTCTGAACTACCCTTTACATGGAAAATGTTTCGAAAATTTTGCTTTTCTTCAAAATAGCTCTAACGATTTTGATTAAAATGTCAAATGTGAAATATTTTTATGACAAACGAATTTGAATTTTCTGCCTATAGCCTAAGAAGTCCTGTTTACTCTGGATGACTTTTGCATAGCTGGTAAACTGCAAGAGATAGACAAAATTTTACTCTATAAAAATGTAGATCTTGCTAAAACACACAATTTATATCCAAATGATTATTTTTAGAGTGAACCATTTCGGAGATATTGCTTGTTATTTGTGTGAGTTTTTGAAAATAAAATTTCGTCAAATGGAACATCGTTATTCATTTTTATACATTAGCCGTGCAAAGAGAACGGAATCTCAGAGCTTTAAAAGATTTGACTATCGTTCAAAACCTACCCTTTCACCTACAAGAAAATGAGCAATACGATAATATTTACAAATGTTTATCTCGACGAACACGAAGAAGATAGAGGAAAATGAGTTTGTAAGAATAGTTGGTACAAGAGTAGAGAAAGTCATGTGAGTGCAACACGTCAGATTAAGGTGTTTACACACACCGACACTTATTTACATGCCATATTTTTAAAAAAGTCTTCTTTCATTAGAACAAAGGATTTCAAAACATGACACTTTAGTAGAACCTCGATACTGAAGTTTTAGTTGAAATACAATACTTCCTCTACCTGTTCTAGGTAACGTAAATAAAAAGCAAGGGTACGCTTTATTTTTCGTGTGACAAGGTAGTTATAAAATGTGGAAAAATAGTGTACTTTGAACATGCGCACTGCCACAGGTAGATTCAATTCTAATGTTCCTACAAATCCAAATTTATTTGGATCTTGAATATTGATTATTTAAATATAATGTAAAGCCCTTCGCTCCAATAAGGTAACAAAAGTATCCTGACAGCATTTAAACTTGTTATATTAATAATTAATTACTGAATAAAAATTATTAATTTTTGTACTCTCCATTGGACCATCATTTCAAAAAAAAAGAAAAAATATATAAGCACACAAATTTTCTGTAATGTAGTTTTGAGAGGCAGTACAAAAATGTGAAGCAAATAAAATTATTAAACAAATTGCATCGTGTGGAACATTGAGACTTGTCAAATTGATGGTCAAATTTTACAAATGCATTATCTTAAGAAAAATAAATGAATGCATATAAGTTAAGTACGTTCCAACGTTGTTGCTAAAGTTTTACAATTTCAAACTTTATAAGATAAGAAAAGAACATCAGAACATAGAATACTATCTGTACCACGAAGAGGCTTGGCTATCGAAAGGAATTTGCCATAATATATTTGAGTTTTGAGCTAGCACCAGAGACGAACTTTAATAAAACGTGACTTCTTTCTTCTCACTCTTTCCTTGTGCCATAAATTTTCCTATAATATATTTTACCTCCATGGAGCAAGCGGCAAAGGCTGCCAACACAGCGTTAAGCAATGAAATTCCTCCTGAAGCATGCATATTTTTAAACGTTTGTTGTCGACCACTTTTAGACCGGCCATTTAATCCGAGGCAGGTTTCTGTATCTGTTCTATATGAGAAATGTAGTTCGCTCGGAAGCAAAACGAGAATTTATGTGGTGTTATTATTATCATTTGAGTACCTAACGCATGTACCATTCTCTTTACATGTTCAAACAGCACCTAGTATTGTTATGCAGGCTTGTTGTGTAGTTTTATTTTACTTATTTTTTTCTCTGTAAATGTTACGTACCTATGTGTGTCGGACAAAATTTCAATTGTCTTATGTTATTAATACTCTTTGGAAACATGTTCTCTTGAACGAGGTAGCTCAGGCGGTAACGTCTTGGTTCACATTCGGAGGCCCCGAGCTCAAATCAAATACTTGCGTATTTATGCAACGTAATTTATTAGTAAGAAACGGCATATACACTTATGTTTATATACAGATTGGTATAAAGTAAATTGCACACAAAACTCACATATGTATTTTCTGTCTGACACAACATTTAATGGCGGGGGGTCAACGCAACATCCAATCAGAGGTTTGCAGCGCCTTGCAGTGTTGTATAAACACGCTGTGAAATCTCGCTTTACAGCCAGTGATATAAATTTCATTTGCGCCCACGAAATGTATTTTCACAACAGAAAAGAGAATCGGCTATCAGTCACCACTAAATTTTGTGTCTGCCATCATTCACATATATGAATAAGCTGTTCCTTATAAGGCTTTAAATTTGTTTATACCTATTCATCTTCAGTATAATAATTAGTTTTTATTTTTGATTGCTATGATCGAAATATTCCACAAATCTGATATCGAAATTTCACGTGAAATACGGTTTTGAAGTGCCCTGCGACCCTCGTTACAGATTGGCGTATCTTTGTGGACACGAATGTTTGGTTTAATTTTATAGATATAAAATACGCACTGCATTGTAATCTCTTAAGAGGACCAATCTATACAATTTGAAAATGTATTTTTTAAGCAGTAAATTTTTATCAGATAATTGTGACATATATGCTGCAGTGTTTTCAGATACATTCCTTGAGCAGTTCTAAAACACATTCCCACTTATTAATGACTTAAGGAAAAACCTCTTTGGGGCGCAATTCCAATTTTGGAACCAAACTTTAATTCCAGTAGTATACTTTTTATCTTCATGGTGTTGTTTGACTTTAAAACTGTTCTTCCGTGTTGCGTGACACTTCAAAATGACTCCAACGATTTTGTTTTGATTAAAACACCCTTAAGTTTAAGATTGTTATTTGCGCAACAATAAAACGAAGGCTGACCCCGTAAGGAGTCCCAGGTTCGATTCCTCGCTGGAGATTTGGAATGTTTCTTTAACTAGGACTCCGAGTGTGAATGTGTGTGTGTGTGTGTGTGTGTGTGTGTGTGTGTGTGTGTGTGTGTGTGTGTGTGTGTGTGTGTGTGTGTGTGTGTGTGTGAATTTAATGTAATCAGTCGATCCATAGTAATAGAAACCCAAAGTTCAAAACCACAGCTAAACGAGTGAGCACCATTGCTGTTGAGCAATTGTTCCAAGAGGTTAAAAGGCACCGATATGACCTTCAATGTTAAAGGGATAAATGGAACATTAAAAAAATAAAAAGTAAGACGTTTATTTTAATTTCCCTGAAAATAAAAATTATTTATTGCTGTTTCTATAATAATTGGTAAAATGTTACTGGTAAGTCACTATTCGTTCTTTCCTTGTGGTTATGGCATTTCAAAAAAGTAGACTGGCATTTTACGTATTTTTTTGCACAACCAAAGATATAAAAACGAATTGAAGGTTCGTGTCGATTAAAAAGGAGTGGATAGAATAATATGCTTTTGTATGAGTGTTTCAGAGGAGTGAGTAGAGAAAGTAATGTGAATGCAACAGGTATTTTTTATAAGGCAGCGAATGTTTGGTGAGGCCGTCGCTTAACGTAATTTAATGTAACATTATTTGGTGAAGAGCAGCAAGGCGGTATGCTGACACTATCTGGACCGCATAATGAATAGATCCATACTCGGGGCGCCGGAGGCTGCATGCGACCGATCATATCGGCCTCCATCTCTGTCCCACCAGTCCACGCTCTCTCTCACCTTCCTTCCACTCGAATTACGTATAGTACTACCGTAAAGGCTTCGCCTTTACGCCTCCCCAACACTTCACACTGCAATGGGGAGAAATCTGTCAAAATCGATTACCAGCTGGCAGCACGTCTAACGTAAATACCAGGGGCTTTAAATAATTACCATCCAAACTGAATAATACCAAATATCGATGCAATGTCTCCACGCTCACATTGAGGCGTGCATTGCCTAGGTCCTGGGTTCAATTCCCTCGGTCTCTCACTATGATTTTGGTTTTTAAGTGGTTTCCTTGGTTGCTAGGCGAATGTTAGGGTGGTTTCTCGTATACCAAGCTCTTCTTTCCACCAGTTTCCATTCATTCCTTTTCGTTCTCATCATGTGTGCCTCTAAGTTTCATGGCGCATGACAGTGCCGGACAAATGGCGCGGAGGTAAGTCTCCTGTGGGGACTTGAGGAGTTCTTGTTCGACCGGTCGTTAATCGTCCTCTCTAGCCGGATCTTCTAGCTTGCAACTGTTAGGGACTTCCACGCGTCTCTTTGGTCTGTCTGCCTATGGCCTATAACCTCCTGTATTCCCTTCGTTTCATCCTTAACATAGGGATCTATGTACGTGTAAGAGCTCCAGATGTCCGTTGTATAACCTATGTTTCTCACAGAAAAAAATATGTTACATTCTCATGACTTTTTCGAGCTATTGAATGTTAGTCGAGATAATTTTACAGAAACAGAGTTGTTACAAATTCCTACAAGGAATACGATGCAGGAAACTGAAAGAGTAGTCAAGTGTTTAAAAGTGCACCACAGCATACCAGCCAGGTAAAACCACAAAAAACCCAAAGCACAGCATTGGAGCCCGCGACTTCCCAGTTGCGAATCTCAGACGTTACCGAGGTGTCATCTCGTTCTATGATTGCGATGTTAAACTTTTTATTTGGCATATTAAAAAGTGTGTAATAAAAGAATTCCTGCAAATGTTTATCTTGATTACTATGGAGTAAACAGAAGAAGAAATGGTATAACCATTGTTGTACCGTAAGTCGCTGTGAAACAGTAGCACATAGAATGACTGAAATCTTAAGTTATCGAAAAGTTTGTGTCCATTGTGTTCATGTTATTGATCGAAGATCACGAACTTCAGAGAAGAACCATCAGCGAAACCTTCACAGATTTCAAAATGAGGATGTTATTTTTGATGAATATTGTGATAGGTGATGAAAGCTGGCCCATCATTAGCCCCGAGTATGGAAGGATGCACTTGGATTCGCCATCGAAGAAGAAAGCGGAGACAGTGAAATCTCCTGGGAAAGTTATGGGCAGCTTCTTCTGAGACTCACAATTTGCATTCGATTGATTTTCTTGAACCTGGAAAAACCATAAATGCTGGCCAGACACGTTTGAAGTTCCGTCGTGTATTGCGCGTATAACACTAGGAAAGACCATCCTGCAGCCGGATAACGCTTGACCTCACACTGCTCGTGTCACTGTGAAGATCAGTAGGAAACTCTTCCATATTCTCTCTGCAGTCCAGACTTGGCACCCTCCGACTACCCTCTTTTCGGTTCTGTTAAAGAACTTAAGCAAGGCCAACACTATAAAATGGTGGAGATTCGGTGAAAATTTAAAAAATTACGGAAGGTGGGCATAAAGTATCCCTTCCACCTCGGTAATGCTAGGGTTAAGATCATGTACTTGGTTTGTCTAAAAAACAAAGACTAAGAGTTTTGCTCACGATTTTCAGTATTACACTCCTTCAGCTGTCGGGACAGTAAGGACAGGTTTGTTGTGACGTATTCCTTCAAAGTGTTTTGGGACGTGAAGTTATAGCTCCGATATATAACTCTTCAAGACTGAAGGTTCAATTTTAGGATTAAATCAAAGAAGAGGAAGAATGAACTGGTTGACCAGATGTTCCCCAGCTTGTTTCACCCAAAGCAAACAGTTAACTCCACCCCGCACTTACTATACTAATAATTAACAGTTATTTGGTTGGGATGTTTCAGTTGTAGAATTTGCGCTTGCGAAATGATATGGTAACCACCTTATCATTAAGTATTTACCTCACAGCATCACCGGTTGAACTAGCTTAGTAAGGAACGAAAAACCTTACGGTACTATAACAACTGAGTTGCAGAATTTAGGAAAGGACAGTTATTCAACCAACCATCGGAAGGTTTCAAAACGGTGGTTATAAGTGCCTTGAACAAAAAGATAAATCACTGATATAAACGACCATTTTCTTACTTAATGAATGTCTTACCGAGCAAGATGGCTCCACATGAGAGACTCGCATTCGTGGGTTCAATCCCCATGGCCGAACTTCCTGGCCCATGCGTTTTTTCAGGGGTTTTCCCGGGTCGCTAGGAGAATGTTGGGAAGGATAATTACATCCCCCAAATGTCCTGCCCTTCTATTTGACTTTACTCATTTCATTCATCCTTCATCCCGTTGGCTCTTTCAGAGTCGCTAGTGTCAACGAAGGCGTTAGGTGCAGTTTGGCAGGGATGATATGTGCTTTGTAAAGGAACTCTGTCCGTCCCTCGATGTCGGTTCATGGGGCGCTATATGCAGGCGTTAGTCCCCGCTGGGAGGACTCAGAAAAGATCTTATGGAGTCGTCAAACTTGGTAAACCTTAGGGACCTCTGCCAAAGTCTGTGCCGTCAGGCTGGATCTGGTCTCCCGGTGTCTCCTTTCATCTCATCCTCCTCATAGGGATGTCCCTTTGGGGCATAGGTACCATAAGCACAGCTTCAGTGCCAAACCCCTCCATATCTCTCCTATTCCTATTCGTAATGAAAGTCTTCACGTTTGCGGTGCCAATTTATGCAAAATATGACTAACTCTCCCAGTCTTTTCATCTTATCTGTTAATCGTTTTCCGTTATTTATCTTATGATAATTTTGACAGAAACATATACAATTTCACATTCTAAACCAAATCTTGCTTGCTATCATTACGGGGGGAAAGTATTTTTACGTTTTGTAATGTGTAGAATTCAATGTACGTGACAAAATATTTCATATTTCGTAATAGTTTAGAAAAATCATAAGATTTACAATTTGTTGCTTTTAAAATAATTTCCGGTGGTAATTGGCCAGACAACTATTCGGGCAGTTTTCTATGAAGCACTTTTTGAAAACACGTCTACAAATCCGCATCATCTTTCCCAATAATTCAGATATTGACAGTTGGCAAAATTTAGCATTTCCCTACGTGACATCGCGTGCGATAACTGCTGTTAAGCAACGCTAAAACAAGTACTTAACTTCTTTTTCATTCTTTCTTAAAGTGTTTCCCAATGTTAAAATCTATAAAATTGATAATTTACCTACTGTGTTTCGTGTGATGTTTTATTATTAAGTTTGAAATAAAACCTACAGAGCCAATTTTTACTTGTCTGCTTCTTTTCACGTACATGGTAGAAATGGTAAATGTGTTTTGCATTCCGCCAAAAATTCGATCCCCCCCCCCCACTAAAGACATAAGACAGGCCTTGATTTTTCTGGGAACAGCCTTAAAGCCCATTTCATTCGGAAGGAGTTTTGAATAATCTTTATAATTGTTATATGTTAAGTGCTACTCGAAAATGTTCTGCACAAAAAGATAGACCTTTTAGAGGCACACGTTTGTTTCAATTAACTTTTTTGTGACACAAGCCATTTCCGAGTTATCCTTTATTAATGGTTTGAATTTTCAAGGCTTTGTTATTGTTTTAAGTACTGTCGATTTTCGTTTATTTCTCGCGATTGCATGGAAAGGGTATAAGAAGTTAAGGTATAAGGTATAAGAAGTTAAGGGTATAAGAAGTATAATTTCCAGTTATTAAACATTTGACTGTCGCACTTAGCTTTGTATCTATAACAAAAGATGTAATGTAATTATTCCTTCAAAGGCTATCTCGATTAAATGAAGTAGATAGAAAAATAAACGAATTGTTTCATACCTAGTAATAAACAATAGAGGATAGAGAAGATAATGGGAATGTGCAGATATTGTTGTAGATGCTTCATTTACAGTTCTATCGTCTTTGGGAGGCATTGACTGTTAGTTTTTAATATTGTATTTTAATTATCTTTAATATTAAAGACACTCACATTCGTTTTCACATACATAATTCCAGACTCTGTGAAATATTCTGATTGAAGAAATATTTCCCTACCCCATCCGGGCATCGAACCCGGTACCTCTGAGTTGAGAAATCCTATCTATTCAAATTTCAGCCATTAGATAACTTATTCTTCTTGTTCTATTACTTCTTCAGGAGGTGAAAGGTAGAAATATACCACACTGAGTCTGTTGGAAGATTCTTAGAATACAGAGCGTTATTGCTGTCTTTCACCAAAGATTTATTATCCCTCATTAACGCGATTGATCATAAATATTACGGCTCTTAAGATGTCAAGTAGACTGCATTACCCTTTGGAATAGGCTCTTCAGATCTGCGTCCTCACCTTTGTCATTT
Organism: Tenodera sinensis; assembly: GCA_030765045.1. Lineage (NCBI taxonomy): Eukaryota > Metazoa > Arthropoda > Insecta > Mantodea > Mantidae > Tenodera > Tenodera sinensis. The sequence continues at coordinate 57,838,888 of CM060965.1, read as the reverse complement.
GGTCGTCTGTTATTTTTAATTGATCTATCTGTCGAACCTCCTTAAATGAGAAACACACATAATCTAAAATCCCATTGAGTGGACACGGGAAGAACAATGTTGAAACTGTATGCTGCATTTTTTATCAGAAGGATTCAAGGTTCGATTCCCAGGATGGGAAGGTGTTCCTTTAGTTTCTTTAGTTAATATCACTCTCTTCCACACTATAGTCTGGAAAATATCCATGAGTGAGTCTTCAGTGTTTAAACTAGTAACACCTTAATTGATTTAATGCACTGTAAGTGAATATGGTCTTAATAGACAAATGTATAAAGGAAGAAATATAACAAACTAAATGGATTAGGATGAGGAAAATAGACGATCGGCCAGAAGAATTGTTGCCAAGAGATGTAGTGAAAGAAATGGTTAGCTGAAGAGAAAATACATAAAACATTGGAATAGAAAACTGTAACCGATTATAGGTAATATCAAGACCGTGATTCTTACTTAGAGAAAAAGAGAAAAGCGGAAAATGGAAGGAATGTAGGAGGCTGGGTGTACTCTAATGGCCACTTACCTTGAGTAGTAATGTAAACCCCGCGCGACAGCCCACGAAGGGCCAAGGCCTACCGCCCAGCCGCTGCGTCCCCCACCTCTGCCCACTACAGGCGTCATTGGTGAGGTGCAGTACTGGAGGGTGGGACGTGGTTAGCGCCCCGAGCCCTCCCGGCCAGTTATGCGGTCTTCTCGACTTGGGGCCGCTACCTTGAGTAGTGGATCTTGAATATAAACATTGTAACAACCTACCACTCATTAGACAGGGAAAAGTTACATTCGATCTAAAAATTCAATATCGATATATCACCAAAAATACAAATTTTGAGGCTTCCTTGTAAGGAAAACTCAAATTACATGCTTAAGTTTAGTACTTTTCAAGGATAAGAGGCGAATGTTGTCAGGACACCACAAACAACACTACAATAAACCTTTTTTTTTTCTGCTTTTATTTGATTTATACTTAGGTTTTATGGCAGACATGTTTGACATCGCATGTTTGTTACAGAAGGCAATCGGGAACCAGGCTATGCAGTTCTCTCAGTGAATGCCAGCGACGCAGACTCCAGTGACAATGCCAAAATCAGTTACTCTCTGTTGACGCCAGTGAGGGGCTTCTCTGTGGACCAAACAACGGGCACCCTGTACGCCAATCGGAGTGCCATTCCCCGTCAACAACACCAAAATGACGTACAACTCACGATCGTAGCCACAGATGGAGGTCGTCCACCACTGTCATCAACTGTAGCAGTGCGTATCCACGTGAACGATGGTAGTAGCAGTCAACCTCGCTTTGCCCAGGATGAATACAGGTTAGTGTTCTTTACTGTAAGATTCTTGTTGAACTTGATCTCTCTCTATTTGCACTTTTCTCCTTCAGATGATTTTAATGAAGTTTTTTCAAAACAAAATCCAACTTTCAGAAATATTGCGTATAATATTGCTGAAGCTTTATTTGATTATATGGACCAGGTTTGCAGAAATATATTGCCAGCAAAACTATTGAAAAATTTGACTATTTGCTAAGTACTGCTTCAATTAAGATTATCTGCTGTATACTACAGCAGATTCTTGTTTCTTGTGACTTAAGAGCTGTAGATTCTTCAAGTCAGGCCAATCAAATCCTTTTAATAGAAATTAGAATTGTCATTGCAATTCAAATGCAACTCATCAGTTTTGTTTAATGAAGACATACCTCAGAGAAAATGTCTACTGAGAGGGTGATGCTCAAATGACTCCTGAGGTCTGGAGTGTGAAATTCATATCCATGTACTCTGGCTTTCCACAGCTTTTTTAATGTTGATTTTTTTAAGAGGGTTAAGTTATATTTTTGATTATGATTAATTCTGGCATTTGTCTTTTTAAGGGAAAATCCCTACAAAAATCGTATCCGAGAAATCCAACGAACTGAGTTTTGAACTCATTTACTCCCTCCCTCACTCACTCACTCACTCACTCACTCACTCACTCACTCACTCACTCACTCACCCACCCACCCACCCACTCACTCACTCACTCACTAACTCACCCACTCACTCACTCACTCACTCACTCACTCAATTACTTGGATGCTGATCCCAAGGAGCCCTTGAGCTCATTTCAGGGACAATCATGCTCTCTTCACCACAGAGATAGAGATTTAATAAATTCTGCAGCATGAATAAGCATAGAATTAAGTAATTAGTTAATTAATGCTGATTTGTATTGCTGGAAGCTTTCAAGTATCAAGAAGTATTCAGTATCACAAATGCAACTTGGGCAAAATTCAACCAGAGCACCAACACCACTGGATATATTCATTTTATAGAGTTCAATCACAGAAAATTGTACAGAATTCCACATTTGTGTAGTTGAGTTACAGATGAATTTTAGAATTCTTCTGCATTTTGTATCTCAAATTAGTGCTCTAAGGAATAAAAATGTACAGCAAACCAGAAGGTAGCTCCAAACAATCATTTAAACAGTAATATATTGTAAATTTTTGTAAGCTTTTGCTTTTTCTGATGAAATACATTATTTTGTTGATTACGTTACACAAACACAAAAGCACACTACGGAATTTTATTTATTGTACAATATGTTTAAAATATTTTTTGCATTCCGTAATTAATGATGCTGCCAATCAAGTAGTTCCTGAAATGCTGCAAATTAAACAAGTGTAAAATATATAATAATATTGACATTTTATCACCATTACTATGAAAAATATACTAAAATATTTCAGTAATTTTTTTTAATTCTGTGAGTCTCAGGTGTAAGTGATAGCATTCAGAAAATAACTTCTATATTATTTTACTCCACTGAATGTAAATTAAAAGCAATGCTTTTGGGTTTTCAGAGTTCATATAAGAGAAGATTCTCCTTGTGGTAGCACAGTAATGAGAATTGCTGCATCAGAGTCTCGAATTGAGGAAGCTAACCACAACATAATTTTCTCTATATATGATGGCAATGATGATGGAGTTTTTGAGGTTATGAGGTAAGCAGAATGGTTAATGCCTACAAAATTATTCAAGTTTCTCTATATGCAACCCATATTTCTATGAAGTTGTTTGCATTGTCATTATAAAACTGAAATAATACTGCCCTTTTTGATTAATTAAGAAGGAAAATCACATGAGATGATTTGAATGACTGTAAGTAAATGCTAATCTGTCAGTTTAACAGATGTAAATTTGAAAAAAAATAAGATATATTATTAATTGAGTAATATACACTTCCTTTTATCAAGATACTACAATTTCAGTTCCTTTCTTAAGCTATCAAACAGTGGCAATCAGTGTAAGCAGGCAGGTTTTAGGGATGACAGAATATTAAAATATGAACAAGATATTTGAAAACAGGATGGAATTATAAATCATGCTTAAATTATAACAACTTTCTGGAATATATTTTGTTATGAAACTGGTGACAAACAAAGGACTAAAGTTGGTCACTTTAAATGTGATGCTAATTGATGGTTTTTGCAAAAGCGTCACATGTATGGCAGATGTTAAACAATAAGTATCATATTTTTAAACAAGAGTGTCTCAAGCCATAGCTCAAACCCCCCTTGAGCCAACCCTGAACTTTATTCATTCTTCATGATTAGATAACTAAAACAGTAATATGTGGTTACCATCTGCATCACTATCTATTACTAACTAAATGTCACTAGATTTTACACAAACTTTTACTTGCCAATGTTTTCTTTTGATGTATGGTATTACAGTAATTTCTTTCAGGAATGTATAACTTCTGTAGACATCACTGATTTTGAAATACTGTTTTGTTACAGCCCAAGTGGAGACATAATTCTGCTGAAGCCTCTGGACAGGGAAACTGAAGATTCCTACACACTACGAGTGGTGGCTGGTGATACAAGTACCCCTCCAAACAATTCCACTGCTGTGCTCCTATACATCACAGTAGATGATGCAAATGACAATCCACCAATATTCCAGATATCTGGAGCAGAAGCTAGTGAAGGCTACAAGATCACTGTGAGTGAAGGTGCAAGCATCGGTCAGTCAGTTCTCAAGCTTATAGCAGTAGATGCTGACTTATCTGGAAGCCCCAATGCAGAGCTTGTCTATGATATTACATCAGGCAATGATCGTGATCTCTTCAGCCTTGACCCACAAAGTGGTATGCTTAGTGTGAAGAAGACTTTGGATTATGATGCAGGCATCACAGAATACCTGTTGGTGGTTCGTGTTTCTGACAGTGCACAATTACCACAAGACACTCCTTTGTCTTCAGTAACAAGGGTGCATATACTTCTCAAGGATGAAAATGATAATGCTCCTCGTTTCCCAGTTTCTGAGTATTTGGAATTTGTGGGAGAGAATGAGCCTGTTGGCACAGCTGTATTCACAGCTCGAGCTACTGATTTGGATAAAGGTGTTTATGGCAAACTCAATTACTCCATTGCTTCTGCTGCAGCAGCCTCAGGATTTACAGATGTTGAAGATTCATGGAAGTTATTCAGAGTTGATCCCATTTCTGGTTTGGTAACTACAAATGGTGTATTTGATTATGAGGCAAGAAACAGATATGCATTTACCATAAGGGCCAGTGATGTAGGTGGAAAAACTGCAAGTGTAAGGGTCCGTGTTGAGATTGAAAGCCGAGATGAATTTCATCCACAGTTCACAGAGAGAACATACCGCTTTGTTTTGTCAATGTCAGGAGCTGGTAACTTGCCTGTTGGATATGTAGTGGGACATGTGGCTGCCACAGATCGTGACAAAGGTCCGGATGGTCGAGTTGTATATCAGCTAACTACTCAGCACCCTTACTTCAAGATAAATCGCACAACTGGAGCTGTAATGGTAAAGAAAAAGATGGATAATGCAGCAGCTGCTCTGGAAGCTGGTCGAGACATAAGCTTGGTAGTAACCGCAAGCTCAGGTAGACAGGGCTCATTGACTAACATGACAGTGGTTGAACTGGCATTGGATTCTCTGGCAGATCATGGAACCAATTTGGCAAGCAGTGCTGTGGATTCAAGTAACAATACAACTCTTGCATCGACTTCAGGAGGTCTTGCTGATTGGGCTTTGGGTCTACTGATTGCCCTTATCCTTATAGTACTTGCATTTGGTGCTGTTTTTCTTTTTCTACATATGCGTAATCGACGACAAAAGAAAGTCAATAAGCCAGCCCTCAGCTCAGGTGCTGCAGTTGGTAGTCCTGAGAGCTTTGTTGATCCAGGAGCATTTGATACAATCCCAATTCGTGGTGGTGGAGGAGTGGTGCAAGGCTCTGTAGGTGCTCAGTTTGGTCCACCAAAATATGATGAAATACCACCCTATGTTGGCGGTCCTGTAGTTCATCGTAACAATAACAGCAGTAGTTCAAATTCTGGTGCAGCTACTACATCTGAGCTCTCTGGATCAGAGCAATCTGGTTCTTCTGGTAGGGGATCAGCTGAGGATGGTGAGGATGTTGAGGATGAGGAGATCCGGATGATAAATGAAGGACCACTGCAGCGTGATTCAGGAATACATCGGCAGACAGATGATGTGGATGATGACAACTTGTCTGATGTATCGGTGCACAATACTCAGGAGTACTTGGCAAGGTTAGGTATAGTAGATGCAGGAGCTGGAGTTGGTGCAGGTGGAGGTCCTTCTTCCAGTCAAGGAAAGGGAGTTCCAATGGACAGTTTGCACATGTTTGATGAGGAAGGAGGTGGTGAAGCAGATATCACTAACCTCATCTACGCCAAACTAAACGATGTTGGTGGTGCAAGTGAGCGCGGATCATCAACAGAAGATGGTGGTGGTGCCAATAGTGGTGGTGCAGGAGGTGGAGTTCTTGGGTCAGCTGCAGAGCATGTGCTGGTGTTTGGAGAAGTAGGAGGTGTTGTTGCCACTCATCAGCCTTCAATGACAGGCTCACTAAGTTCCATTGTGCACAGCGAGGAGGAACTCACAGGTAGCTACAACTGGGACTATTTACTAGACTGGGGTCCTCAGTACCAACCTTTAGCCCATGTATTCTCAGAAATAGCACGACTGAAAGATGACACAGCTTCAGTTCAGAGCACCAATAGTGGCGCGTCTTCATCGGCAGGGGGTAAAGGCAAGGCAGGTGGTACAATGGGTGCTCCACCAGTTGTTGTCAAGACAGTTCCGCCTCCTCTGCTTACCAGCGTTGCACCTCGATCCATAGCTGCGCCAGTTTTGGCGCCAAGATCTTCAGCTAGTCACCACAGTGCCCCGGTAGTTGCTGCCACATCAGGACAGACTGCAGGGCAGCAGCTGCTAATGCTGCCTCGCTCACCCATCAGCCACGATGCTTCAGGAGCGGGCTTCAGCACATCAGCTGCCATGTCACCAAGCTTCTCTCCATCCCTCTCACCCCTTGCCACTCGTTCTCCTTCCATTTCACCTCTTGTCACACCTGGTGTACCTACAGCGCATCATGTGCGACAGGCTCAGCAGCCCAACAGGACAGCTGTGGCAGAGACGGAACTCAGGATTTAGTGAATTACAAAACCTAAAGCAATAGTGTTCTAAAAGTGCCAAATAAGTTGTTGCAGCTAATGTAACCAAAGTTGCCTTTTTTTCCAAATGATGCCAAAAATTTATAGCAGACTCATTCGTTCTAAACTATACAGAAGGAATTGAGAAACTAATCTCTGGCTATAATATAAAACCAGAGATACACAACTGAATATCTCTAGATTAGTAATGAAGCCAAAAGTCACAGAATTCATTAGCACTTCATTAATGCTAAAAGCATACCCTCCTATCTCATATAGTCAAGAGAAAAGTATACTTGTGAACTATGATAACCTCTTTGTTAGTGCCATATTAAGAACTGCTACCTACACAAGCTGACCATATGTCCTGATTAATAAGAGTTCTTCAGTTTTGAAAATACTTTTATAAAAAAAATTTATAAAAAATTGACCTTTGTTCTGACTCCTACTGGAAATGTCTAAAAACCCTTTCGCTTAAGAGCTATAAAACTGAATGTTGGGCTATTTTATAGCTACATAGTTTCAGTATTGTTATTTGCAGAAATTACCCTCTCTAGTGGAATTTGGATGATTCGAATTACAAAAGTTAAATTACAAATATTAAAAATTAAGTATAAAGTAAAGCAACTGTATATTTGAACAGAATTCTATTTATTTTTACATGAAGTATATTGCAGTAAAGTAGTACAACTCGAAATAGTATACTCCATGCCTACATTGATCACACATTTTCACTCCAGGCACTGCTTAAAATTTGCTCCTTATCCTTCAGATAATTTGAAGTAGTGTTCAGTGATATCCCTTATTCGTTTGCCCTTTCAAACCCTCTTCAACTTCTTGAATGACAGCGACTTTTTCTGCAAAAGTTGAAGTCTTGTACCAAACATGCAGTTTATTAAGATAAACAGTGACATTGATTTGCAACACACTGAACAGTAGGAGGCTCAAGCGACAATTGAAGGCACATGTGCTTTAAATGAGGAGATGTGAGAGCAGACATAGAAGTTCAAGGCTGGCAGCTAGGAAAGCTATTCCTGTGCCCAAACTGCATTTTGACAAAACAAGCGAACCGAAGCGATGACCTCTTTTGCAGAAACACGTGGACAAAGTTATATTAAATTTCCACTTTAGATAAACTTTTGACTGACATTTCCAAACAAAAGCTTTGAATTAAGGAAACTGAAATTTGAATTACATGTGAGTTTTTTACTTGCTTTAACACAAAATTCAAGGGACGAATTAAAGTTAATGAATTAACGACGATCTTGAAATATGAGCTTTAGAGTTATCCACTGAGATTCATTAACAGAAGCAATAATGGATCCTTGAAGAGAAAAATTTGTTGCTACTCCTGTATTTGGTTTCATATGTAGTAGATGTTCAGCAGCAGGGTTTTATTAATTCTCATATTTAATAAAGTAGTATGTTTCACTATTTTAGCTGATGGTCATCCTAACGTATACAAAGCAACCAAATGATAAAATATCTCTGGATAAGGACTTATTATTTTTCCCCTTAGCAAGATGATGTTTCACACACAAAGAATACCTGTGACTGTATTTTACCTCAGAACAAAGCCTTGCAACAAACTATTTGACACTTTCTGTGCCAGACTTAGGTATTAAAACTTAGAATGCCATGAAAACGGGTGAAACTAAAAATCCTCTGGCACAAAAGTTCCAGAAAACAGTGATTTAGCCAAATTTTTCCTGCCACCATCAATATGAGTGCAGTGAACACTCCGAAAGTAATTAATGGATGTGTAGGGAAAAAACATGTAAGGAGAAGCATATTAATGAACTATCTGCAAGTGTGTAACTGCCCGTGTGCATGTGTATGTGCGTGTGTACATAATGAAAGTAGGTGCATATGTGAAATACGTAAAAAGAAAAACAAAACAAATGTAATTTGTGTAAATATGTGTAATAAATAATCAAAAAGATATTAGAGACATCAAATGCTTTGCCTAGTAACGAACATCTCGTTTTGGACAGCCAAATCCAAGTGGACAGCATCAGTGAAAAGTGAAAACTTGTAAAAGTGCAATTAGTACCACATAAGTTGAGGAAAAAAGTGACATTAACAATTTTGCTCAAGGATACTTCATCATAACAAATAGACATAATGTTTTTATACAAAAATGTTTATAAAAATAGAAAAAAAAAAAACAAAAGAAATTTCATCTGCCAACTGCGTAAAAAATGTTGGTTACTTGAAACAAGTGCCATTTAAAATAACTGAAACTTAGCACAAAAGAAAAAAAACGCTTACTTGAGTATACGACAATGGTATATCTGAAGACAGGTCACCAAACATTTTATTGAAAATGTGTCATACTCTGAAAATTTTTTTTTTGAAATAATACAGTTCTCTTTGTGATATAACTTCTGCAGCTAAGCTTTAATGTTTCATTATCCATTTTGAGATTACTAAGGTTCTGTAATTTGATTCTTCTCATTACTGTTCCTTATCTTCAGAATCAAACAATTGAGACCTAATGCTTGCAAAAAGAAAAAGTGCCTGTCTACACACAGATTTCAGTTAAATTCCTCTATTGTAGATTATAAGTGACTTTTGTGGGGCATGTACAAATATAAACAATAATAAGTTTCTTTATTCTACGGCAAAATGTAAAAAGCATCTGATATCGCTCTGCCCCTCCTCTGTAAGGTAATGTTAATGTATAGTTGATTTATATCCTACGTTGGGTATAACCTGCTGTACTTAAAGAGCATTTTGTACAAAACATAGTTTTTTGTCCACTGTTTTTAGGAACAAATAAAAATTAATAACAGAATATTGTCTTCCTTTTAATTTCCTAGATTTTTTATTGTTATTGTTTCAGGAGAAAGCTGTCTATAATGACACAACTATTTTATTACTTATCTGTAATAATATCTCAAAATCATTGATTTTATCAATAAACTTATGGTTATTTAATTAAAACCCAGCACATAAAGTACTTACAATTGTAAGTCACCCTTGAGGTACTTATCTCAGATATGAGATTCCCTAGTGGTCTAAAGGGAAAATACAAATGAATTGGGAAATTTAATGTCATACTGGCAAGTTGTCATGGTAGCTTAGTGGTTAAAGGAGTCACGCATGAAGCAGAAGATCCGTGGTTTAAATCCCAGCTATGACATCAAATTTTTCAGGGCTGATTCTACCTCTCAAACGTTGGTTGTTAAAATGAGCAAAATTATCTAAAAGTCATTTGATTGCACATATCATAAATATAAAGTAATAAATTATATTAACAATAGCTATTATTGTCACATAAGGTAGTAAAATAGTATGAGTCACTTTCAAATACAGGTACCAAAATTATTGTAACAAGGCAAACAAAAGAATTACAGAATGATTAACCTCAAGTATAAGAAAAGGTGTAAAAGGCTGTTACAGTAAAAGAAAGTAGGTACCAAAATATTTAAACAAACAAATACTTATTTTATTAAAAATAGTGAAATAAACATTGTTATAAAAGGTGCTGTCATTAAAACAGTCTTAAATCTTCACTCTACATTGAGCTACAATTGGCCATGTTAGTTATAACCTGGAACAACCTTTGTAAAACAAGCTTATCACAAATTGGTCCACCTCCGTAGCGCAGTTGGTAGCGCACTTGCCTCTGGCATGCTGGGGATGTCTGGCACAGGATGCACTCAGCCTCGTTAGGTCCCAGGGGGACCAATTGAGGAGCTACTTGATAAAAAGTAATGGCCCCAGGTCGTGAAGACCACATAACTGGCCAGCAAGGACCACTGACCACATACTATCCTCCAATACTGCACCTCACCAATGACACCTGTAGTGGGCCAAGGTGGCTGGGTGGTAAGGCTTGGCTCTTCATGGGCTGTAGTGCTGGGGCTTATCACAAATTGATAAAATTTATTGATAAATTAGTATCAGTAGTCAACCATAAATAGTAGCTTTCTTCCACATAGTTGATTGAAAGTGGTATAATTGTATGCAAAAATGAAATACCTAATTTGTAGTCAGGAGTGGTATTTCTATTCTTGAATGGAACTTTCATAAAAAATGTTGTTACTTATGTATATTATTATTAAATTTAACACACCTGCATATATTATATTTCAAAATACAGGTATATTGATTCAACACAAGTATAAGCCTATATCAGAATCTAAACACAGCAGATATCCCCTCCCTAAATACCGTGGACTTCATATTTTAGCATTCATTTGTTTATAGATGATAAAGATGTCCCATATGGTGGGTATATTATGGAGTTCCAAACCCTGCAGAATGAAAAAATGGATTCCTGAACACATTAATAACATTAACAACAAACTTACTGCAGGTTAATGGTTAGAGCACCTGTCTAGTAAGTAGAGGGTCTGTGGTTCAAATCCCAGCTGTGGCATTAAGCTTTTAAGTTTGAGTTCTACCTCTCAAACATTGCCCACACGCGGCTTGTGTGTTTAAAAACACCAGCAGTAAGTTTGTTGGCATAAATAAATAATAATTACCATCTGAAGGTTATTGAATCCAGGGATATAAAGTACTTGCAATAGTAAGTCACCATTGGGGTAATTGTCTCTGATGTGAGACTGCCTTTGTGGTTTACCGGGAGAAATATGAACTGGCTTGAGAATTCAATGTCATTCTGGAAGGTTGTCACAGTAATTTAATGGTTAGAGTACCCACCTAGTAAGCGGAGGGTCTGTGGTTCAAATCCCAGCTGTGGCATTGAGTTTTTAAGTTCCAGTTGTACTTCTCAAACATTAATAACATTTTACTTTCTCTATCATGTATTTAGTAGGTGCAAAAGATTTTGCATTCCACCCAAAAATTTGACAGCAGATTTCTATGGAAATACGGGTTTTGAGGTCCCTGGATCCAAAAAGAATCATTTTTAGAAAAAGGCCCATGTGTGTATGTGTGTGTCCATCAGTGTATCTCTGAACAGCATAACTCAAAATGAAAAGTCTTTAAATACCAAACTCATAATTTAAGTTCAGCATCTTCCAAGAATGCAACAAAAAGGCTTTTAAGAAAATACCCGCTCCCCAGAATACCCTTTATATGTAACATTTTCCAGAAATGTTTATTTCCTAAAAAATTGCTCAAATATTTTAATTAAAATACCATATGTTTAAAATATTTTCATGCCAAATGAAATCTATATCTTGAATGTTCTGGAAATGACTTCAGAAGTCCTCTTCATTCTGAACAGCTTTTGCATAACTGTTGAACCGTAAAAGATAGATAAAATCTTACTACATAAAAAATGTAGATCTCCTTAAAACAGACAGTTTACGTCAAATGCATTTTTTTTTTTTTTTTTTTTTTTTTTTTTTTTTTTTGTATTTACGAGATATTCTTTATTTCTTTGAAGCTTCTAATATTTATATTTTTCTCAAATAGTAATGTGTTACTTATTTTTTGTCTCTTTGCAATGCAAAGAAAATGAAATTTTGAAGCATCACCTAGTGACTAACTCTCAAAAGATTTTGTATCTTAAAGTCCACTATATTCACTTTGTACCTACAAGAAAGTCAGCAGTAAGAAAGTTCCTGCAAATTTTTATCTTAATCAACCTAAAGTAAATAGAGGAATAAGCATTTGTAAGAATGGTTTGTGTAAGAGTAAAGAAAGTCATGTTACTGAAATATGTCAGACTTTTTTCCCTTAAATTTTAACATCCTTTGACTTACCCAGTAGGTTTTATTAGACAGTGAATGAACAAAATGATTAAAGTAATACCTTGGGTCCTTAGAATTTAGATTTAGGTAACATTTCTCTGGTTGTGAAGGCAGCCATTTAGCAAGCTTTCTTTCACCAAAAAAAAATCTATAACACTTTTTTTATTAATTAAATTTTTGATTTGGCATAAGACATTTTGGTGTTAATTGTCTGATATGCATTGACTGCTTTTCATATTTTCAAATCAGTTAAATCACCTTAACAATAAGCCAAGAGTCCCCACTCATATTAATATAAATGAAATTGCTCCATCATCACTTAACTGTAATTAAACTTTATTTCAAATTTTGCAACATTTCTCGCCTTCACAATGCCAAACCATTATAGGCTAACCAACTTTACAAAATTATTGTGCTTTAGTCATAAGACTAGAAAGATTTTCTTCTAACCTACAAAATCTTTTGTTGTAGTTTTGCTAGGGGCTCAACACAGTTTTTCCATAAGTATTTAGAATTTCAACACAAATCTTAATGATATGGATAACCACAAATTTTTAAAAAAGTATTGTGATATGTTGTAACACATTTATAATAATGATCCTTTTCTATTTCATCCTAATTTATAAAATTTCAAAACTTCTATCAGCAACACTCTAATCTAAATTCTTTCTATTTACGTACATTTGTGATTATGAAAATAATTATATATGTACCACTACCACAATTTTGCTTCAGTTTTATTGTAGAGGAAAATGAACATTGATTAAAACAAGTTCCATCATAGAACACTGAATTTAACAAATGAATACAAATTCTAGTAGGTAATGATTACATATTTAACCTAAAAGACGGGTCTGCACTGCCTCAACAATCAACAAAATGCATACATTGTATATGGTTAGCCCAACATACCAGTGGTTAACAAGTGTCTCTCTTTATAACAACCAATTTTGTGTGACATGTTAATTAACATGTCTTGGCTAACAATTTTTTTTTAATTTAACATGCTTTAACCAGATAGGTTATATCAGATGATGAATTAATGAATTGCGTCCAGATAACTCACCTTAACCAAGATTCAAACACAGGACCTCTTGAGTATGAGGCAAACATGCTACCACGACACACAGAGGTGGATTAAAGTACTTTTCCCACATGTAGAGTGCAATATGATTTGGTTAAGTACTTCAGACAGCTGACACATGTGTGCTATTCATTGTTAACCAGAAAGAAAAATGGAATGGAACAAAAGAAAAAAACAATTCAGTTAACAAATGAGATTTAAGCAAGGCCTGTCATCCAGGATAAGTATATCCCGAAAAGACCATAAAAACAAAATCAAGTGAGCTTTTAATGTACACAGAATGGCTTAGAAAAAACCTCAACTCAGCTGATATGGCAGCTCTGAAATTCATCTTCTGTTTTGCAATTGATGAAAATATAGTCAGCAACAAATTAAAATGTACTTTCCACACTCATGCACCCATTATTTACTTTTATTCTTGCATCTCTTCCACCAAGTAAATATTATAACCACAAACACAAATCTTCATAATAAACCCATGTGAATATTCATATTAGCAAATGCAATTGTTTACCTTTTGCCTCACTTGTTAATGTAGTGGAGATGGAATGTTAACTGGAATTCATACTATATACATGTAAGACTCGATCTCGATATGATTCTCATTATGTTGTTGTTTATATTTAGCATTGACTGTTGTGTCTTGATTGTTGAGACAATGGACATCTGCCTTAAAAGGAAGGAAAATCTTACAATACCTACAAAAGTAAATTAAATTATTAAAATTTTTGAAGGACTACCTACACATTTGTCTCCAATTAGCCATGATCTAAAAGTCACTGCAAAGGAATTAATGCTGATTAAAGTTGAAAGAAAACAAGATGGTAACCTATTACTTGTACTACTACTTCGTCATACTATTGAAAAATTCCTCTCAGCATTAGTGTTGCCTCTAATTCCACTATTTTCAACATATATTTTTCTGATCTTTCTTGAGTTGTTAATTAGTTTCAGACTAGAGTACCAGTAGGATTTTTCAGAATTTTGAATTTTATACCAGAAGGTAAAAAATGTACGGCATGTCTGGGATTTCTCAAGTTTCTGAGAAAGCTTTTGGAATTTGTAGAAAAGTTCATCATTTTTGCCACATGCTCCAAGATTTTACAAAACCATAATGTCCAAATTCAGGGAAATCAGAGGGATTTCATGAACATATTCATCTCTCCTCTACAAATCAATACTTCAAATGTTTAAGCTTCATTTTATCCCTTTGGAAATCATTGAAAATCTAAGTACTATCTTTGCAATAAAATGCCTAAAATATGCTCCGATATGGCCAGCGGAATGGGATTAAAGTTGGGCAATGTGAATTTCAGAAATATTCCTAAATCACCGAAGTTATAAATTGTTTGGTGCATTTTACTGTGTATTTCCAGTTAACGTATCCTCTAGATGCAAGGTGCATATTTCCAGCAGTAATATGTTTGGGTTGACCAAGTTGTTAGTATCTAAAAGAAATGGGTTTGGAATAGAGTCCAATATGGATGGTTCAGAGATCAGATTAAGTAAATTCACTTTTGACTTACATAACACTTATTTGAGAACTTATTAAAACATCTTTCAAAGGCACAATCAAGCAAATCAGTATTTACTGAAGTGGCCACTAAAGAGCAGCACTAAGATTGTCGCATTCAGCATATTCAGAAGCCAATTCAGGTAAAAGGACCCTTTGTTACTATTGTGACAAATAAACTAAATCCAGTTCATTTTCCTGTTATTTTATTTCTCTTCTAAAATTGAACATAATTCTGTTTTATCGTTAACATCCTCTACAGTCCTTCGTGACCTCACAACCCACAGCTGTTCTGTCTTGTAGTAACCTTGACATGTACTTCACTGTCTTTCTCTGGCTCATTATGTCCCAAAACTGTCTCTGACGATGCACACTCACATTTCTCTCAACGACTGCACACACACACACGCGCGCGCACGCACGCACACTGCTAACAGCTGTTTCGTTCAACACTAACGACTCCATCACAAAAGGAACTCCACTCTCTCGCCGCCGCACTCACTTATGTAGACGAGAATAACGTAGCATGGATTTTTCCTGAAATTAACATTTTCTCGAACCTTTCACAAGTAAGCCGGCACTGAAAGTTCACGAACAGTCTGGAAACACTTTGTTCTGCCGCATCATTGTTGTCGACGACGTATTCACAAGCCCCGCAATGGTATGAGGTAGTTTGACCTGGAATGCCTGACGTCCTGCCGCTGCCGACGTCATTCTTTTATTCTGACATCATAAATAGTCTAATTTACGCTTGCCGGTTTGCTGAAATTGAAACCCATGAAGTTTTCCTTCGTACGACAAAGATTTCGCAGACATTAACTTTAGAATGCGTAAAATATTCAATGCAGTAAATTTACATAAATTACGAGTAAAAGAAGCTTATTTCTTTGACAAGTGCTGAAATTCTTCCTGGTACCACAATAAATGCTCATTGAAACAAAGAACTACTTCCTAGGTTACATTCAGCTTTATACTCTATATTTTACGCTTCAAAACTTGAACTGTACACAAAAACTGATAGTAATATGAGAACTTACAGCTACTATAGAACGCGAATATGATAAACAATTTAGGCGACGGGGTTGTTTATATTGAAGTCTGAAATGACATTTCTTACCTTATGTTAACTTTTGTTTACAATAAACCCTGAGATGATTGAAATTTATGTATGACTTATTACTTTCACTACTACATATAATAGGTAGAGGAAGTATTGTATTTCAAACAAAAATTCGACGTTCAGATTTCACCGGAAATATGTTTTGAGGTCCCCTGAATAAAAAAAAGCATTTTTAGAAAAAGGTCCAAGAGAGCGCGCGCGTGCGTGTGCGTGTGTGTGTCAGTCTGTCAGACTGCAGGCAGCATAACTCAAAAATGAAAAGTCGGTTAAAAACCAAAGTGGCTATTTAAGTTTAATGCCTTTTAAGGATGCAGCACAAACATTTTGATGAAAATTCCTCCACCCTAAACTACCTTCACATAGAAAATTTTTCGAAAATGTTTATTTTCCCAAAAACTGCTGTTACGATTTTGATTAAAATGTCATATGCTTGAGATATTTTTATGGCAAATGAAATGTATATTTTGAATTTTCTGACTATAGCCTATAGCCCTGTTTACTCTGGATGACTTTTGCAAAACTGGTAAACCGTAAGAGATGGACCAAATCTTACCAGACAAAAAGTGTAGATCTTGTTAAAACACACTATTTATGTCCAAATAAATCATTTTTGGAGAATGAAGCATTTCGGAGTTATTCCTTGTTATTTATGTGAGTTTTGGAATACTGAAATTTTCGTGAAAATCTTAGCCGTGCAAAGAGAACGGAATCACAAAGCTTTAAAATATTTGACTATCGCCCAAAGCTTACTGTATTCCCATATTCCCCTTGTACCTACAAGAAAATAAAGAATAAGATCATTTCTCAAAGTGTTTAACACGAAGAAGATAAAGGAATAAGAGTTTGTAAGAAACGTTAACACAAGAGTAGAGAAAGTCATGCGAGTTCAACCTATTATTTATATATATATATATATATATATATATATATATATATATATATATTTTTTTTTTTTTTTTTTTTTTTTTTTTTATTCCAGCTTCAAGATGACAACAGACTGAAACCTATTGGTAAAATGTGGATATTTCTCCGAAATATCAAAATAGCCTGGTTGAATTTGTAAAGAAAGTTCTAAGCACAAAACACGTCAGACTTTTTCTTGTTAAAGGCTTCAGAGATACAAAGTAACTTACTTATATCATTCTGCCTAGAGTCATTGTATCCGTTAAACAATTAGGTATTTATGTATAGTTTTGTGCGTATTCCGTAGTTCGACATTTATTTGCAAGTTCTAAGCAACCCTAACGTTTCTCAGTTTAATATTTTCATTACCTACTTAGATTGAATTCTGTATAATCTTCAAGTCATTCGGGGCTGTTGTGAAACTGCTAGGTTGGCAGGTACCATTTTTCGACAGTGTTTTGTAAATGAAAATTGACGAGCCCGCCTCTCGCAGTCAGAAGAGTCAAACGGGCTAACATTTAAAGATACTTCAAATATGGACTCGTGTATGAACCGCATTTTAAGTAAAAAACTGGAAACGTGTGCATTGTATGTGAACATTTTACGCCAAGTAAACCTAGTGAGCCAAAGTGTGGGCAAGTGGCATTTTCCTGTGGTAAAAAGTGTAAAGTTGTGATTTATTTTTATTGTCGTATACACAGTCATGTCAGTGACTATTAAAGGAATATCTTTGAAGTGAATTAAGGATCCATTCTAAACGAAAAGCAGAGGATGATGTGTTTTTAGAACTCAAGAACCTCACGAGCTCAAGTATTTAAACGGCAACAAGGTAGGTAACTAGTAATTTGGTGTACAAAAACATGGTTAATACAGCATTTCGTGTATCGAGTCACTGTAAACATAGGAACAACTATTATACTTGCGTCAAATGTCCTAGATCTATAAGAAGATGGCCGAACAGATGATGGGATCGTGTTTTATCGAAATTTAGCCATGTTACGTTAAGACGTCTAGGATAATGTGTGTGTATATAAACACATGACAGGATCGTGTTTGGTTACAATGCATAGGTTACTGTGTGTATGCAACGGGATGACAGGATCGTGTTTGGTTACAATGCATAGGTTACTGTGTGTATGCAACGGGATGACAGGATCGTGTTTGGTTACAATGCATAGGTTACTGTGTGTATGCAACGGGATGACAGGCTCGTGTTTGGTTACAATGCATAGGTTACTGTGTGTATGCAACGGGATGACAGGCTCGTGTTTGGTTACAATGCATAGGTTACTGTGTGTATGCAACGGGATGACAGGATCGTGTTTGGTTACAATGCATAGGTTACTGTGTGTATGCAACGGGATGACAGGCTCGTGTTTGGTTACAATGCATAGGTTACTGTGTGTATGCAACGGGATGACAGGATCGTGTTTGGTTACAATGCATAGGTTACTGTGTGTATGCAACGGGATGACAGGCTCGTGTTTGGTTACAATGCATAGGTTACTGTGTGTATGCAACGGGATGACAGGCTCGTGTTTGGTTACAATGCATAGGTTACTGTGTGTATGCAACGGGATGACAGGATCGTGTTTGGTTACAATGCATAGGTTACTGTGTGTATGCAACGGGATGACAGGCTCGTGTTTGGTTACAATGCATAGGATTATGTGGGTGTGTGTGTTTGTGTGAACGGGTTAACAGGATCGTGCTTTGTACGATGTGTAGCTTTGTGTGTGTATATAACCAGGGTGACAAAATTGTATTATCGAATTGAGTCCCTGTTGTTTACGATGTCTAGGTTAATATGTGGGTATACGACAGTGTCCCGTAGTATCAGAGAGGCAGCACGTGCCAGTAACACCTTATCTAAATTTCTTTCTCCACTTTCACAAATAACGCAGGTATATGTAATGTCTGAGCTAATTTTTGTTTGGTTCTGAGTAGTTAATTTTTGAAGATATACAAAACTTGCAAGAAATAGATATATAAAATGAAGGAAATTAAAAACTGTTTCCTTTTGAACTAGAGCTGGTAAAACAAATTTATATTGTCGATTTCTGGGTAGCAATTTATAATCAATAAATGACATAGAATTATAGAAAAAGGTTGTTTTTAAAATTTCATCATGTTGATCATTTGCCATAGGATAACGGAACTCAGCTTAAAGTTTGGTAACTGGAAATCTAAGAGATATCACACTGAAACTTAGTCATTTAATGTTTACATAATACAACATTGAAAGTAAATTTTCAACTAAATTGGCAGAAAACTAAAGGAAATGGCACTTTCAGTGTATTTTGGTACTGGGCCCACTGCGACACTACGCAGTATGCATTGTGAAGTAGATGAGCATTATAAGGCGATTATTACGTTTTATTGTTGGTTGTAACAGTTTCATATCTACCCCAAATATAAATGCGGAAGAAGGATGGATCAAGGTTGTATCGTTCCTAATATATTGCCAAGTGATCCATGCACAAAATGTTCAAACATATTACTCTTATAATATGTGAAGTTTAATTGACACTGGGAGTGAAATTTTGGTCAAAATGGTCAAAAAGTCGAAAATTGCTTTTTACATCATTGTTTCTGGAAATCTTGAGCATTTGGACCAGTTAACATTTTCCATATCCCCCAACCCATGTGGCCATTACGGTCCTTTCAAATAGTGCTCTTCCCTTAACGTACACAGAATGTTCCTATATAAAAGCCTGTTTTTCTCAAACTACATTTCTGGATATTCCAAAAGTAAGTCGCGCCTGAGATTTGCTTCAAATTTAATGAACATTTCCAAAAGTATTCATAAATAGCAGCCAAACAATTCTATGATTCAGATTTGATGTTATCATTAACATGAATACTAAAAACATCTTTTGTATGCAAAAATCAACAATTCTTAAGATTAGATTTTCTTTGTTATTAAAAGAAATATGTACAACACAATCAACAAACTTATTTGAAATATCTCTTCACCAATTGTTACCCATGTTTTGGAGTACAAGTTCGGCCAATACAAATCAATTTTGAAAACTCATTAGACGTGAGCCACATTTTGAAAATATGCCTATTAAATCCATAAAATAATTTATATATCCTAAACAAGTTATCCAATTTTAATTAAATTTGATGTACATCCTATTGTCATATAAATGCAAAACAGTACAAATTTCAGAAAAATCTATCAAGAAATGTGGAACTTTCAAATGCCACTCCCAGTGCCCCTTAACCTGAAACATGGCGTTTTTTCTACTGCCTGGTCAGCATAGGAGGTACGGTGTGTTAATGATAGTTTTATTGCTGAAAAACCCTATCACAGCCTGTCTGGCTATTAAGGTCACGATTTCAAACCCAGGGTATTTATGTATACTTTTGTGCCTGTATTCGGTAGTTCGACTTCTATTTGCAAGTTCTAAGCAACCCTAACGTTTCTCAGTTTAATATTTTCATTACCTACTTAGATTGAATTCTGTATAATCCATATGTCATTTGGGGCTGTTGTGAAACTGCTATGTTGGTAGGTACCACTTTTCGACAGTGTTTTGTTAATGAAAAGTGACGAGCCCGCCTCTCGCAGCTGTCTCGCAGTCAGAACAGTCAAACGGGCACATGGTGTAACATTTAAAGATACTTCAAATATGGACTCGTGTATGAACAGCATTTTATAAAAAACTGGAAACGTGTGCATTGTATGTGAACATTTTACACCAAGTAAACCTAGTGAGCCAAAGTGTGGTCAAGTGGAATTTTCCTGTAGTAAAAAGTTTAAAGTTGTGATTTAATTTTATTATCGTATGCACAGTCATATCAGTGACTAATTATGGAATACCTTTGAAGTGAATTAAGGATCCATTCTAAATGAAAAGCAGAGGATGATGTCTTTTTGAAACTCAAGAAATTCATGAGCTCAAGTATTTAAACGGCAACAAGGTAGGTAACTAGTAATTTGGTGTACAAAAACATGGTTAATACGGCATTTCGTGTATCGAGTCACTGTAAACATAGGAACAACTATTATACTTGCGTCAAATGTCCTAGATCTATAAGAAGATGGCCGAACAGATGACAGGATCGTGTCTTATTGAAATTTAACCTTGTTAGGTTAAGACGTCTAGGATAATGCGTGTGTGTATAAACAGATAACAGGATGGTCTTTTATCCAAATTTAGCCTGTATTGTTTACAACAGCAGGTTAATGTGTGTAGACAAACACATAACAGGATCGTGTTTCGTTACAATGTGTAGGTTAATGTGTGAATATCAGGGCCGTATTTGATTACAATGCATAGGTTAGTTCGAGTATATGAACGGGATGGCAGGATCGTGTTTTGTTAGAATGCGTAGGTTAGTGTGAGTATATGAACACTATGGCAGGATCGTGTTTGGTTAGGATGCTTAGGTTAGTGTGAGTATATGGACGGTATGGCAGGATCGTGTTTGGTTAGGATGCGTAGGTTATTGTGAATATATGGACGGTATGGCAGGATCGTGTTTGGTTAGGATGCGTAGGTTATTGTGAATATATGGACGGTATGGCAGGATCGTGTTTGGTTAGGATGCGTAGGTTAGTGTGAGTTAATGAACGATATGGCGGGATCGTGTTTGGTTAGGATGCCTAGGTTATTGTGAACATATGGACGGTATGGCAGGATCGTGTTTGGTTAGGATGCGTAGGTTATTGTTAACATATGGACGATATGGCAGGATCGTGTTTGGTTAGGATGCGTAGGTATTGTGAATATATGAACGGTATGGCAGGATCGTGTTTGGTTAGGATGCGTAGGTTATTGTTAATATATGGACGGTATGACAGTATTGTATTTCGTTAGGATGTGCAGGTTAGTGTGAATATATGGGAGGGATGGCAGGATCGTGTTTGGTTAGGATGCGTAGGTTAGTGTGAATATATGGGAGGGATGGCAGGATCGTGTTTGGTTAGGATGCGTAGGTTAGTGTGAATATATGAACGGGATGGCAGAATCGTGTTTGGTTAGGATGTGCAGGTTACTGTGAATATATGGCCGGGATGGCAGGATCGTGTTTGGTTAGGATGCGTAGGTTAGTGTGAGTATATGGGCGGGAGGGCAGGATCGTGTTTGGTTAGGATGTGCAGGTTAGTGTGAGTATATGGAAGGGATGGCAGGATTGTGTTTGGTTAGGATGCGTAGGTTAGTGTGAGTATATGGGCGGGATGGCAGAATCGTGTTTGGTTAGTATGTGTAGGTTAGTGTGAGTATATGGGCGGGATGGCAGGATCGTGTTTGGTTAGAATATGCAGGTTAGTGTGAGTATATGAACGGAATGACAGGATCGTGTTTGGTTAGGATGTGCAGGTTAGTGTGAGTATATGGCCGGGATGACAGGATCGTGTTTGGTTAGGATGCGTAGGTTAGTGTGAGTGTATTGGCGGGATGGCAGGATCGTGTTTGGCTAGGATGTGTAGGTTAGTGTGAGTATATGGCCGGGATGGCAGGATCGTGTTTGGTTAGGATGTGCAGGTTAGTGTGAGTATATGGCCGGGATGACAGGATCGTGTTTGGTTAGGATGTGCAGGTTAGTGTGAGTATATGGCCGGGATGACAGGATCGTGTTTGGTTAGGATGCGTAGGTTAGTGTGAGTATATGGGCGGGATGGCAGGATCGTGTTTGGCTAGGATGTGCAGGTTAGTGTGAGTATATGGCCGGGATGGCAGGATCGTGTTTGGTTAGGATGTGCAGGTTAGTGTGAGTATATGGCCGGGATGACAGGATCGTGTTTGGTTAGGATGCGTAGGTTAATGTGAGTATATGGGCGGGATGGCAGGATCGTGTTTGGTTAGGATGTGCAGGTTAGTGTGAGTATATGAACGGGATGGCAGGATCGTGTTTGGTTAGGATGCGTAGGTTAGTGTGAGTATATGGACGGGATGGTAGGATCGTGTTTGGTTGTTTGGCTAGTATGCGTGCCTACTTGTCCAACTGAGGTATCGCTAGGGCCCCAGTCGGCACCGAGAGTTGTACTGGTTTTGACCTGAGCACTTTGGGGAAAGGTGAAGCTATTGTGGCAACTGTAGTCGAAGTACCTGCGGTGGGGTGAATATTGCGTTGTCTGTTGAATAGGAAAAGTCCGCAATTCAGCGTGCAGTTACCACAAGAATAATTATTAATGATAATCTTGTGAACATACAATTACAATATTTATTCTCTAGATATGTTTTGGTTACCATTATGAATATTACCATTTAGGTCAATTTTAACGTCGTTGTGCCGCAACTACGAGTAATTTACCAATATTCGGTGCAATATGTATGGCAGTAAGAATTCGTAGTACCGTCTGTAAGTCAGCATTACTCAGAGACATTCTCCTTCTAGTTTTAACTTCATAATTGAAAGTATTTGTTGTAAGTTGGCTGGATATTGGTATAAATTTTAAGGTAAGGGCTTGCATTTTGGGTAATTGCTGTTAAAACCTTCTTAAAATTTAATTAAATCACTGCTGTAGTGGTAATATCAGTTGTTTAGGATTGCGGTCATGCACTTTTTGCAATTTTCAGAGCAACAATATAACTTGGTCGAACTGAGCATTCTGGAGTGTTGGGTTAAAGTACCTGTGGGATACGGAAATAAAATAATTATCTTTGTCCTTCTTAGCGGCAAATCTACATGTAATACGTAAACGTTCTTAAAAACACACCAAAAAATGAGAACAAGGTCATTAAAATACATGTTGCATAATTTTTAAGGGGTAAGTTGTTACATCGTGAGAATTTGGCAGTTCTGATTTTAGTTTAGCAGTTCGTTGTTTCTTGCTTCACCAACAATATCCTATGCTGACTCATATTTATTTTGGCAGTATCGAACAGTTGACCATGTTATGCTTAACATGACAAACTAAGCATTGGACTTTTCCTTAAATATTGACATAATATAAATCTTCCCATGAAGAGTTCGACATTTTGTAACCAAGGAGAATTACAATATTAGAACTGCTCCGCTGTCTACTATAAACTATTTAACAGCTGCGTTGAGAAGAGTGCGAGAGAGAGAGAGAGAGAGAGAGAGAGAGAGAGAGATAATGTCATTCTTACTGTCTATCGTACACATGGAGTCGCAGTGGCCGCTATGTGGGACTGCTGAGTGCATAGGTTAATAAGTGTATGTCAAGCGAATGACAGGATCGTGTTTGGTTACAATGCATAGGATTGTGTTCAATGTCTGAGAGCTAATACTCGTTTTTCTACTTTTTTGAAATATTAAATCTTTTGAAAACAGCTTTTAACAAGTGAATCTGAAGGCTGTTTCTCTACACTGAAAAGAATAAAATCATTAATTAGGAATACCATTGGAGAAGGTAGACTAGCTCCACTTACTAAGTGGTTTAGAGGAAAGGAAATGATAGAAACATCCAGAAATTCAACGAGAGAGGGGTTAATAAGTTTGCTACAAAGAAACATCGCCGTATGCAATTCACCTTCAAATAATGAAAGTAAGCTAGAATTCCAATAAATAATCAGTGCAGCCCCCATAGGTACAGGCAACATGAACCACCTGAGAGGCCCTGATTATGCATTCTCTAAACAAATTCAGAACCATGTATACTAGGGTTAAATTTAATTTTACTATAGAGTGATACGACGCCTCTGATACCGAATATTTAGTTTCCATTCTGAGAGTTCGTCGTGGATTTATAACGTTAATGTTGTTTTATTTATGCTGAGATTACTTTATTATGACCAAGTCTAAGAGAAATGTTGGTATATTTTCTTTGGATTTAGAGACATATTACGTCCCTCACCCTTGTAGAAAGGTATGAGCTGGCAAGTTGACCTTTGAGACCACCTGGCTTAACCTAACGATAATTTACCTTGCATTCTCAGCGTGACAAGGAATACGTGCTCGGAAAACATTTGGAGCCAGCTGTACCTCCCTCTGTTACACAGCCAGTATGGCTTCCTGCACTGCTGGGCATTAACATTTTACTTTCTCTACTGGTAACTAGGGGAAGTATTGTATTCCACCCAAAAATTCGATGTCGAGATTTCACCGGAAATATATGTTTTGAGGCCCCCTGATTCCAAAAAAAGCTTTTTTATAAAAAGGTCCGTGTGTGTCTGTGTGTCTGTGTTTGTGTCTGTGTGTCAGTCTTGGACAGCATAACTCAAGAACGAAAAGTCGGTTAAAAGCCAAAGTTGGTATTTAAGTTTAATGTCTTTCAAAGACGCGACACGAAGATTTTGAAGAAAACAGCCCCACCCTACACTACCCTTTACATGAAAATTTTTCGAAAATTTTGATTCTCTTGGAAATGGCTCTAACGATTTTAGTTAAAATTTCATATGTTTGAGATATTTTTATGACAAATGAAATGTATATCTTGAATTTTCTGGCTATAGCCCCTGTAGTCGTATTTACTCTGGACGACTTATGCATAACTGGTAAACCGTTAGAGATAGAGCAAATCATGCTATACAAAAAATGTAGATCTTGCTAAAATACACAATTTATGTCACAATAAATTTTCTTGTAGGGTGAACCATTTCGGAGATATTCCTTGTTATGTGTGTGAGTTTTGGAAAACTTAGAACCTTCGTGAAATGGATCATTGTTGTTCATTT
Source organism: Tenodera sinensis (assembly GCA_030765045.1). NCBI lineage: Eukaryota > Metazoa > Arthropoda > Insecta > Mantodea > Mantidae > Tenodera > Tenodera sinensis. The sequence goes on along the minus strand of CM060965.1, from coordinate 57,813,500 downwards.
TTTAATATGTTAAGTGTGCAAAAACAATAGAATCTCAAAGCTTTAAAACATTTGACTATCGTACAAAGCCTGCTGTATTCTAACATTCCCCTTGCACCTACAAGGAAATAAGGAATAAGGTAATTTGTACAAATGTTTATCTTAACTAACACGAAGAAGATATAGGAATAAGAGTTAGTAAGAATAGTTAGTACAAGTGTAGGGAAAGTTATGTGAGTGCAACACATCGGCATCGTCGCTTCGGCACCGGCGCTTCGACCTCCATACTTCGGCATCGAAACTTCGACATCCAAACTTCGAATTCGAATCTTTGACATCGAAACTTGGAAATCGAAGCTTCGACATCGAAACTTGGACATGGACACTTCGACATCGATACTTCTACATCGAAACTTCGACAACCAAACTACGACATCGATAATTTCACATCGAAACTTTGACATAGAAACCTCGATATCGAAACTTCGAAATCGAAACTTGGATATCCAGACTTAGACAAGGAGACTTCGACATAGAGACATCGACATCGAAACTATGACATCAAAACTTCGACATCGAAACTTCGACATCGAAACTTTGACTTCGAAACTTTGACTTCGAAACTTCGACATCGACACTTTGACATCGACACTTTGACATCGACACTTTGACATCGACACTTACACATGACACTTTGACATCGAAGCTTCAGCATCGAAACTTCGACATCGAATCTTTGACATGAAATCTTCGACATTGACTCTTCGACATCGAATCATTGACATCGAATCATTGACATCGAATCTTTGATATCGAATCTTTGACATCGAATCTTCGACTTCGACATAGAAACTTCGACATACAAACGTCCGACATCGAAAGCTCCTGCATCGAAACCTCCTACATCGAAACATCCCACATCGAACACTTCACATGGAAGTTCCCAGAACTGTAACTTCACTACGAAAGTTCTACATCCAGACTTCGACATCGAAACATCAACATCTAGACTTCGACATATAAATTGACATCGAACTTCGACATCTAAACTTAGCCATCGATACTTCGACATCGTGACTACGACATCGAGACTTCGACATCGACACATCAAAATCGACTCTTCGACATCGACACTTCGACATCGACACTTCGGCATCGAAACGTCGGCATCGAAACTTTGGCATCGAAACTTCGGCATCGAAACTTCGGCATCGAAACTTCGGCATCGAAACTTCGGCATCGACACTTCGGCATCGACACTTCAGCAACGACACTTCGACTTCTAAACTTCGAGATTGAAACCTCGACATCGAAACTACGACATGCAAATTCGGCATCGAATCTGCGGCATCGAATCTTCGACATCAAAATTCCGACATCGAATCGTTGACATCGAATCTTCGAATTCGACATCAAAATTTCGACATAGAAACTTTGACATAAACATCCCACATCGAAACCACCCGCATCGAAACCTATATCGAAACGTCCGACATCGAACACTTCACATGGAAGTTCCCAGAACTGAAAGTTCACTACGAAAGTTCTACATCCAGACTTCGACATCGAAACATCAACATCTAGACTTCGACATATAAATTGACATCGAACTTCGACATCTAAACTTAGCCATCGAAGCTTCGACATCGTGACTTCGACATCGTGACTTCGACATCGTGACTTGGACATCGAGACTTCGACATCGTCACTTCGACATCGACATTTCGACATCGACATTTCGACGTCGACATTTCGACGTCGACACTTCGACGTCGACACTTCGACGTCGACACTTCGACCTCGACACTTCGACATCGACTCTTCGACATCGAGACTTCGACATCAACACTTTGGCTTCGAAACCTCGGCATCGACACTTCGGCATCGAAACTTCGGCATCGACACTTCGGCATCGACACTTCGGCATCGATACTTCGGCATCGACACTTCAGCAACGACACTTCGACCTCTAAACTTCGAGATCGAAACCTCGACATCGAAACTACGACATGCAAACTTCGGCATCGAATCTGCGGCATCGAGTCTTCGACATCAAAATATCGACATGGAAACGTTGACATCGAATCTTCGAATTCGACATCAAAATTTCGACATAGAAACTTCGACATATAAACATCCCACATCGAAACCACCCGCATCGAAACCTATATCGAAACGTCCGACATCGAACACTTCACATGGAAGTTCCCAGAACTGAAAGTTCACTACGAAAGTTCTACATCCAGACTTCGAAATCGAAACATCAACATCTAGACTTCGACATATAAATTGACATCGAACTTCGACATCTAAACTTAGCCATCGAAGCTTCGACATCGTGACTTCGACATCGTGACTTCGACATCGAGACTTCGACATCGAGACTTCGACGTCGTCACTTCGACGTCGACACTTCGACATCGACACTTCGACATCGACACTTCGACATCGACACTTCGACTTCGACACTTCGACATCGACACTTCGACATCGACACTTCGACATCGACTCTTCGACATCGACACTTCGGCATCGACACTTCGACATCGAGACTTCGACATCGAGACTTGGACATCGAGACTTCGACATCGACACTTCGGCATCGACACTTCGGCATCGAAACTTCGGCATCGAAACTTTGGCATCGAAACTTCGGCATCGACACTTCGACTTCTAAACTTCGAGATCGAAACTTTGGCATCGAAACTTCGGCATCGACACTTCGACTTCTAAACTTCGAGATCGAAACCTCGACATCGAAACTGCGACATGGAAACTTCGGCATTGAATCTTCGGCATCGAATCTTCAACATCAAAATTATACATCGAATCCTTGACGTCGAATCTTCGATTTCGACATCAAAATTTCGTTATAGAAAATTCGACATACAAACATCCGACATCGAAACCACCCGCATCGAAACCTATATCGAAACGTCCGACATCGAACACTTCACATTGAAGTTTAGAGAACTGAAAGTTCACTACGAAAATTTTACATCTAGACTTCGACATCGAAACCGACATAGAAACTTCGACATCAAAACTGACATAGAAAGTTCGACTTCGAAACCTTGACATCGAAATTTCGACATCAATACTTAGACATCTATAATGCGAAATCGACACTGCACCATCGACACTTCACCATTGAAAATTCGACATCGGCTCTTCGACATCGAAATTTCTACATCGAATCGAACTACTTCGATATCGAAACTTGGACATCGAGACTTCGACATCGAAACTTCGGCGTTGTCACTTCAACATCGACAATTCGTCATCGACACTTCTACATCAAGACTTTGACATCGAAACTTTGGCATCGAAATTTCGACATCGAAACTTCGACATTGACAGCTCGAGTTCGAAACTTGGACGTCGAGACTTGGATGTCGAGACTTGGACGTCGAGACTTGGACGTCGAGACTTGGACGTCGAGACTTGGACGTCGAGACTTGGACGTCGAGACTTGGACGTCGAGACTTGGACGTCGAGACTTGGACGTCGAGACTTGGACATCGAGACTTGGACATCGAGACTTCGACATGGAGACTTTGACATCGAAACCTCGACATGGAAACCTCAACATCGAAACTTCGTCATCAAATTTCGACATCAATTTTCGACATCAATTTTCGACATCAAACTTCGACATCGAAGTTTCAACACAAACACGTCCAACAGCGAAACGTCCGAAACCGAAATGTCGACACCGAAACGTCCGATATAGCAAATCTGAAATCGAAAGACCGTCATCGAAATTCCATCATCCAAACACTGGCTTCGAAAGTCCGACCTCGGTAGTTTGCCATCGAGTATTCGATATCGAAGTTTGGACACCGAAACCTCCGACATCGAATATTGGACTATCATATCTCTGAGTCTAGAGCTCGGCACCGACGCTTCGACATCTACGCTTCGACACCGACGATTCGTCACCGAAACTCCGACACCGAAACTTCGATATCGAAATTTCAACACCGAAACTTTGACATCGAAGCTTTGACGCTGAAACTTCGACATCGAAGTTTCAACACAAGCGTCCTACACCGAAACGTCCTACACTGAAACTAGCGACACTCAAACGTTCGACACCGAAACGTCCGATATCGCAAATCTGAAATCGAAAGACCAACACCGAAATTGCGACATCCAAACACTGACCTTGAAAGTCCGACTTCGTGTGTTTGCCATCGAGTGTTCGACATCGAAGTTTGGTCACCCAACCGTCCGAGATCGAAACCTCAGGCGTCGAAACCTCCGACATCGAAACGTCTGACATCGAATATTGGTCATGGAAGTTTCGACAACTGATTATTATAGGTTGCGCGTTCGTTCTTGACGAATGACCTTGAGCAGAAATCCAATGAGTGAGCCTACCCATAATAAACAGGTCAGCAAATGTTTATGCTACGATAACAGACACCTCTGTTTTCCTCTGTCGCGTTTGTGTATACAGTCGACTGCAGAAGTTTTGTGCGGTACGGCTGTATGTATGCATGTAACGAAAATAGCAATTCAGACGAGGGAGAGATGTCGGGAATAGAATAAATGCAAGAAAGTTAAGTGGAAACAGTTATAGAGGTATAGTGTATAATATGTGTGGCTGATATTACTGCAAGTGTCATAAATTGATTTGTAGTGTTGTACTACTTCAGCTCAGAAGCATGCGCGTCATCTCACTGCAGACTGTACCTCCTCTCTCTCGTTCCCGCAAAAGCTGAGTAGAGACTCGCATTCAACCTTTCATATAAAATTTTCATTCGTCAAGAAGTAACGCGCGACCTATACTACCAGAGTTCGGCATCGAGAGTTCCACATCGAGAGTTCGCCATCAAAATTTCCGGCATCGAAACATCCGGCATCGAAACGTGCGACATCGAAACATCCGACATTGAATACTTGACATGGAAGTTTCGACAACTGATATTTCACTACGAAACTTCGACACCGGAACTTCGACATCGGAACTTGGACTTCGAGACTTGGACTTCGAGACTTGGACTTCGAGACTTGGACTTCGAGACTTGGACTTCGAGACTTGGACTTCGAGGCTTGGACTTCGAGGCTTGGACACCGAGGCTTGGACATCAGGGCATCGAAATCAAAACTTCCACATCGAAACCTCCACATAGAAACTTGAAATCGAAACTTCGACATCGAAATTTCGACATCGGAACTTCGCCATCGACCTTCGACATCGGAACCTGGACATCGGGACCTCGACATCGGAACTTCGAAAACGGAACTTCGACATCGAAACTTCGACATCGAAAATTCGACATCGAAACTTGGAATCGAAACTCTGACATCGAAACTTTGACATCGAAACTTTGTCTCGAAACTTTGACATCAAAACTTTGGCATCGCAAATTTTAAATCGCATCTTTGACAACAAATCTTTGACATCAAATCTTTGACATCGAAACTTGTACATCGAAACTTTTCATCGAAACTTTGATACCGAAACTTTGACACCGAAATTTTCACACAGAATCTTTAACATCGAAACTTTGACATCAAAACTTCGACATAGAAACTTGGACATAGCAACTTCGACATAGAAACTTCGACATCGAAACTTGGACATAAAAACTTCGACATCGAAACTTGGAATCAAAACTTTGACATCGACACCTTGATATTGTAGCTTTGACTTCGAATCCTTGACATCGAAATTTTGACAGTAACTTTGAAAGTAATTTTGACACCGAAACATTGACACCGAAACATTGACATCGGAACCTTGTAATCGAAACTTTGACATCGTAACTTTGCCTTTGAAACTTGGACATAGAAACTTTGACATCGAAATTTGGGGATAGAATCTTCGACATGGTAGCTTCGACATAGAAACTTCGACATAGAAACTTGGATATCAGGACTTGGGCATCGAGACCTTGACATCGAGACTTCAACATACAGACTTCGCCATCAATACTTCGTCATCGAAACTTCTCAAGCGTAACTTCGACATCGATACTTTGACATCGTAACTTCGACCTCGACGCTTTCACATCTTCACCTCAACTTCGACACTTTGGCGAAGAAACTTCTACATACAAACTTCCACATTGACATCGAATCTTCGACATCAAAACTTTGACTTGGAAACTTCAGTATAGAAACTTCGACGTCGAAACTTCGACATGGAAACTTCGACATCGAAACTTCGACATCGAAATTTCGACTTCGAAACATCGACATCGAAACTTCGACATCGAAACTTCGACATTGAATCTTCGACATCGAAATTTCGACGAGGAAACTTCCACATCGAAGCTCTGACATTGAAGCTTTGACATCGAATTCTTCACATCGAAATTTTGACAGTAATTTTGACACCGAAACATTGACACCCAAATATTGACACCGAAACTTTGACACCGAAACTTTGACACCGAAACCTTGACACCGAAACTTTGACATCGAAACTTTGACATCAAAAGTTTGACATCGAAGCTTTGTAATCGAAACTTTGACATCGAAGCTTTGACTTTGAAACTTCGACATCGAAATTTGGGCATCGAAATTTCTGCATAGAATCTTCGACATAGAAACTTCAACATAGAAATTTCGACATCGAAACTTCTCAGGCGTAACTTCGACATCGATACTTTGACATCGTAACTTCGACCTCGACGCTTTCACATCGTCACCTCAACTTCGACACTTCGGCAAAGAAACTTCTACATCCAAACCTCCACATTGACATCGAATCTTCGACATCGAAACATCGACATCAAAACTTAGACTTGGAAACTTCAATATAGAAACTTCGACGTCGAAACATGGACATCGAAACGTCGACCTCGAAACTTCGACATCGAAACTGCGACTTTGAAGCTTCCACATCGAAATCTTGACATTGAAGCTCTGACATCGAATTCTTCACATCGAAATTTTGACAGTAATTTTGACACCGAAACTTTGACACCGAAACTTTGACACCGAAACTTTGACACCGCAACTTTGACTTCGAAACTTTGACTTCGGAACCTGGACATAGAAATTTGGACATCGAAATTTGGGCATAGAATCTTCGACATATAAACTTCGACATAGAAACTTCGACATAGAAACTTGGACATCGAGACCTTGACATCGAGACTTCAACATAGAGACTTCGCCATCAAAACTTCGGCATCGAAACTTCTCAAGCGTAACTTCGACATCGATACTTTGACATCGTAATTTCGACCTCGACACTTTCAAATCGTCACCTCAACTTCGACACTTCGGCAAAGAAACTTCTACATCCAAACTTCCACCTCGAAACTTCGATATCGAAACATCGACATCAAAACTTTGACTTGGAAACTTCAATATAAAAACTTCGACGTCGAAACCTGAAATCGAAACTTCGACGTCGAAACCTGAAATCGAAACTTCGACATCAAAACTTTGACATTGGAGCTTTGACATCGATTCCTTCACATCAAAATTTTGACAGTAATTTTGATACAGAAACTTTGACATCGAAACCTTGTAATCGAAACTTTGACATCGAAACTTTGACTTTGAAACTTGGACATAGAAACTCTGACTTCGAAACTTGGACATAGAAACTTCGACATCCAAATTTGGGCATAGAATCTTCGACATAGAAACTTCGACATAGAAACTTGGACATCGAGAACTTGACATCGAGACTTCAACATAGAGACTTCGCCATCAAAATCTCGGCATCGAAACTTCTCAAGCGTAACTTCCACATCGATACTTTGACATCGTAATTTCGACCTCGACACTTTGACATCGTCACCTCAACTTCGACACTTCGGCAAAGAAACTTCTACATCCAAACTTCTACATTGACATCGAAACTTCGATATCGAAACATCGACATCAAAACTTTGAGTTGGAAACTTCAATATAGAAACTTCGAATTCGAAATCTGGAATCGAAACTTCGACATCGAAACTACGACATCAAAACTTTGACATTGAAGCTTTGACATCGATTCCTTCAATTCGAAATTTTGACAGCATATTTAACACTGAAACTTTGACATCGAAACTTTGTAAACGAAACCTAGACATCGAAACTTTGACATCGAAACTTCGACATCGATACTTGGACATAGAAACTTCAATATCGAAATTTGGTCATCGATATTTGGGTATAGAATCTTGGACATAGAACCTCCGACATAGAAACCTCGACATCAAAAATTCCACATCGAATCTTCGACATCGAAGCTTCGACATCGATAACTCGACATCGAAAATTCGAAATCGAAATTTCGACATCAAAATTCGACATAGAAAATTCGACATCGACACTTCGACATCGAAACTTCGACATCGAAACTTCGACATCGAAACTTCAACATCGAAACTTCGACATAGAAACCACGACATAGAAACTCCGACATCGAAACTACGGCATCTATTTTCGACATCAAAACTTCGACATCGAAACCTTGACATTGAAGCTTTGACTTCGAATCCATAACATCGAAATTTTGACAGTAATTTTGACACCGAAACATTGACATCGGGACCTTGTAATCGAAACTTTGACATTGAAACTTTGACTTTGAAACTTGGACATAGAAACTTTGACTTCGAAACTTGGACATAGAAACTTCGACATCGAAATTTGGGCATAGAATCTTCGAAATAGAAACTTCGACATCGAAACTACGACATCGATTCCTTCACATCGAAATTTTGACAGTAATTTTGATACAGAAACTTTGACATCGAAACTTTGTAGTCGAAACTTTGACAATGAAACTTTGACATCGAAACTTCGACATCGATACTTGGACATAGAAACTTCAATATCGAAATTTGGGCATCGAAATTTGGGCATAGAATCTTCGACATAGAAACTTCGACATAGAAACTTCGACATAGAAACTTCGACATAGAAACTTCGATATAGAAACTTGGACATCGAGACCTTGACATCGAGACTTCAACATAGAGACTTCGCCATCAAAACTTCGGCATCGAAACTTCTCAAGCGTAACTTCCACATCGATACTATGGCATCGTAATTTCGACCTCGACACTTTCACATCGTCACCTCAACTTCGACACTTCGGCAAAGAAACTTCTACATCCAAACTTCCACATTGACATCGAAACTTCGATATCGAAACATCGACATCAAAACTTTGAGTTGGAAACTTCAATATAGAAATTTCGACTTCGAAATCTGGAATCGAAACTTCGACATCAAAACTTTGACGTTGAAGCTTTGACATCGATTCCTTCACATCGAAATTTTGACAGCAATTTTGACACCGGAACTTTGACATCGAAACTTTGTAATCGAAACTTAGACATCGAAACTTAGACATTGAAGCTTCCACATCGATACTTGGACTTAGAAACTTCAATATCGAAATTTGGTCATCAACATTTGGGCATAGAATCTTCAACATAGAAACTTCGACATAGAAACCTCGACATGGAAAATTCGACATTGAATCTTCGACATCGAAACTTCGACATCGAACCTTCGACATCGAAGCTTTCACATCGAAAACTCAACATCGAAAATTCGACATCGACATTCGACATCGAAACCTCGACATCGAATCCTCGACATCGAAACTTTGACATCGAAATTTCGGAATCGATCCTTCAACATCAAATCTTCGACATAGAGAATTCGAAATGAAACTTCTACATCGAAACTTCGACATCGATTTTATTCATAGAAACTACGTCATCAAAATTTTGATATCGACACCTTGATATTGAAGCTTTGACATCGAATCCTTGACATCGAAATTTTGCCAGTAACTTTGAAAGTAATTTTGACACCGAAACATTGACACCGAAACATTGACACCGAAACATTGACACCGAAACATTGACATCGGAACCTTGTAATCAAAACTTTGACATCGAAACTTTGCCTTTGAAACTTGGACATAGAAACTTTGACATCGAAATTTGGGGATAGAATCTTCGACATGGAAACTTCGACATAGAAACTTCGACATAGAAACTTGTACATCTGGACTTGGGCATCGAGACCTTGACATCGAGACTTCAACATACAGACTTCGCCATCAATACTTCGTCATCGAAACTTCTCAAGCGTAACTTCGACATCGATACTTTGACATCCTAACTTCGAACTCGACGCTTTCACATCTTCACCTCAACTTCGACACTTCGGCGAAGAAACTTCTACATACAAACTTCCACATTGACATCGAATCTTCGACATCGAAACATCGACATCAAAACTCTGACTTGAAAACTTCAGTATAGAAACTTCGACGTCGAAACTTCGACATGGAAACTTCCACATCGAAACTTCGACATCGAAACTTCGGCATCGAAATTTCGACTTCGAAACATCGACATCGAAACTTCGACATCGAAACTTCGACATTGAAGCTTCGACATCGAAATTTCGACGAGTAAACTTCGACATCGAAGCTCTGACATTGAAGCTTTAACATCGAATTCTTCACATTGAAATTTTGACAGTAATTTTGAGACCGAAATATTGACACCGAAACATTGACACCGAAACTTTGACACCGAAACTTTGACACCGAAACTTTGACACCGAAACCTTGACACCGAAACTTTGACATCGAAACTTTCACTTCAAAACTTTGACATCGAAACTTTGTAATCGAAACTTTGACATCGAAGGTTTGACTTTGAAACTTCGACATCGAAATTTGGGCATAGAATCTTTGACATAGAAACTTCAACATAGAAATTTCGACATCGAAACTTCTCAGGCGTAACTTCGACATCGATACTTTGACATCGTAACTTCGACCTCGACGCTTTCACATCCTCACCTCAACTTCGACACTTCGGCAAAGAAACTTCTACATCCAAACCTCCACATTGACATCGAATCTTCGACATCGAAACATCGACATCAAAACTTTGACTTGGAAACTTCAATATAGAAACTTCGACGTCGAAACCTGGACATCGAAACGTCGACCTCGAAACTTCGACATCGAAACTGCGACATTGAAGCTTCCACATCGAAACCTTGACATTGAAGCTCTGACATCGAATTCTTCACATCGATATATTGACAGTAATTTTGACACCGAAACTTTGACACCGAAACTTTGACATAGAAACACTGCCTTCGAAACTTTGACTTCGAAACCTGGACATAGAAACTTCGACATCGAAATTTGGACATCGAAATTTGGGCATAGAATCTTCGACATAGAAACTTCGACATAGAAACTTCGACATAGAAACTTGGACATCGAGACCTTGACATCGAGACTTCAACATAGAGACTTCGCCATCAAAATCTCGGCATCGAAACTTCTCAAGCGTAACTTCCACATCGATACTTTGACATCGTAATTTCGACCTCGACACTTTGACATCGTCACCTCAACTTCGACACTTCGGCAAAGAAACTTCTACATCCAAACTTCTACATTGACATCGAAACTTCGATATCGAAACATCGACATCAAAACTTTGAGTTGGAAACTTCAATATAGAAACTTCGAATTCGAAATCTGGAATCGAAACTTCGACATCGAAACTACGACATCAAAACTTTGACATTGAAGCTTTGACATCGATTCCTTCAATTCGAAATTTTGACAGCATATTTAACACTGAAACTTTGACATCGAAACTTTGTAAACGAAACCTAGACATCGAAACTTTGACATCGAAACTTCGACATCGATACTTGGACATAGAAACTTCAATATCGAAATTTGGTCATCGATATTTGGGTATAGAATCTTGGACATAGAACCTCCGACATAGAAACCTCGACATCAAAAATTCCACATCGAATCTTCGACATCGAAGCTTCGACATCGATAACTCGACATCGAAAATTCGAAATCGAAATTTCGACATCAAAATTCGACATAGAAAATTCGACATCGACACTTCGACATCGAAACTTCGACATCGAAACTTCGACATCGAAACTTCAACATCGAAACTTCGACATAGAAACCACGACATAGAAACTCCGACATCGAAACTACGGCATCTATTTTCGACATCAAAACTTCGACATCGAAACCTTGACATTGAAGCTTTGACTTCGAATCCATAACATCGAAATTTTGACAGTAATTTTGACACCGAAACATTGACATCGGGACCTTGTAATCGAAACTTTGACATTGAAACTTTGACTTTGAAACTTGGACATAGAAACTTTGACTTCGAAACTTGGACATAGAAACTTCGACATCGAAATTTGGGCATAGAATCTTCGAAATAGAAACTTCGACATCGAAACTACGACATCGATTCCTTCACATCGAAATTTTGACAGTAATTTTGATACAGAAACTTTGACATCGAAACTTTGTAGTCGAAACTTTGACAATGAAACTTTGACATCGAAACTTCGACATCGATACTTGGACATAGAAACTTCAATATCGAAATTTGGGCATCGAAATTTGGGCATAGAATCTTCGACATAGAAACTTCGACATAGAAACTTCGACATAGAAACTTCGACATAGAAACTTCGATATAGAAACTTGGACATCGAGACCTTGACATCGAGACTTCAACATAGAGACTTCGCCATCAAAACTTCGGCATCGAAACTTCTCAAGCGTAACTTCCACATCGATACTATGGCATCGTAATTTCGACCTCGACACTTTCACATCGTCACCTCAACTTCGACACTTCGGCAAAGAAACTTCTACATCCAAACTTCCACATTGACATCGAAACTTCGATATCGAAACATCGACATCAAAACTTTGAGTTGGAAACTTCAATATAGAAATTTCGACTTCGAAATCTGGAATCGAAACTTCGACATCAAAACTTTGACGTTGAAGCTTTGACATCGATTCCTTCACATCGAAATTTTGACAGCAATTTTGACACCGGAACTTTGACATCGAAACTTTGTAATCGAAACTTAGACATCGAAACTTAGACATTGAAGCTTCCACATCGATACTTGGACTTAGAAACTTCAATATCGAAATTTGGTCATCAACATTTGGGCATAGAATCTTCAACATAGAAACTTCGACATAGAAACCTCGACATGGAAAATTCGACATTGAATCTTCGACATCGAAACTTCGACATCGAACCTTCGACATCGAAGCTTTCACATCGAAAACTCAACATCGAAAATTCGACATCGACATTCGACATCGAAACCTCGACATCGAATCCTCGACATCGAAACTTTGACATCGAAATTTCGGAATCGATCCTTCAACATCAAATCTTCGACATAGAGAATTCGAAATGAAACTTCTACATCGAAACTTCGACATCGATTTTATTCATAGAAACTACGTCATCAAAATTTTGATATCGACACCTTGATATTGAAGCTTTGACATCGAATCCTTGACATCGAAATTTTGCCAGTAACTTTGAAAGTAATTTTGACACCGAAACATTGACACCGAAACATTGACACCGAAACATTGACACCGAAACATTGACATCGGAACCTTGTAATCAAAACTTTGACATCGAAACTTTGCCTTTGAAACTTGGACATAGAAACTTTGACATCGAAATTTGGGGATAGAATCTTCGACATGGAAACTTCGACATAGAAACTTCGACATAGAAACTTGTACATCTGGACTTGGGCATCGAGACCTTGACATCGAGACTTCAACATACAGACTTCGCCATCAATACTTCGTCATCGAAACTTCTCAAGCGTAACTTCGACATCGATACTTTGACATCCTAACTTCGAACTCGACGCTTTCACATCTTCACCTCAACTTCGACACTTCGGCGAAGAAACTTCTACATACAAACTTCCACATTGACATCGAATCTTCGACATCGAAACATCGACATCAAAACTCTGACTTGAAAACTTCAGTATAGAAACTTCGACGTCGAAACTTCGACATGGAAACTTCCACATCGAAACTTCGACATCGAAACTTCGGCATCGAAATTTCGACTTCGAAACATCGACATCGAAACTTCGACATCGAAACTTCGACATTGAAGCTTCGACATCGAAATTTCGACGAGTAAACTTCGACATCGAAGCTCTGACATTGAAGCTTTAACATCGAATTCTTCACATTGAAATTTTGACAGTAATATTGAGACCGAAATATTGACACCGAAACATTGACACCGAAACTTTGACACCGAAACTTTGACACCGAAACTTTGACACCGAAACCTTGACACCGAAACTTTGACATCGAAACTTTCACTTCAAAACTTTGACATCGAAACTTTGTAATCGAAACTTTGACATCGAAGGTTTGACTTTGAAACTTCGACATCGAAATTTGGGCATAGAATCTTTGACATAGAAACTTCAACATAGAAATTTCGACATCGAAACTTCTCAGGCGTAACTTCGACATCGATACTTTGACATCGTAACTTCGACCTCGACGCTTTCACATCCTCACCTCAACTTCGACACTTCGGCAAAGAAACTTCTACATCCAAACCTCCACATTGACATCGAATCTTCGACATCGAAACATCGACATCAAAACTTTGACTTGGAAACTTCAATATAGAAACTTCGACGTCGAAACCTGGACATCGAAACGTCGACCTCGAAACTTCGACATCGAAACTGCGACATTGAAGCTTCCACATCGAAACCTTGACATTGAAGCTCTGACATCGAATTCTTCACATCGATATATTGACAGTAATTTTGACACCGAAACTTTGACACCGAAACTTTGACATAGAAACACTGCCTTCGAAACTTTGACTTCGAAACCTGGACATAGAAACTTCGACATCGAAATTTGGACATCGAAATTTGGGCATAGAATCTTCGACATAGAAACTTCGACATAGAAACTTCGACATAGAAACTTGGACATCGAGACCTTGACATCGAGACTTCAACATAGAGACTTCGCCATCAAAACTTCGGCATCGAAACTTCTCAAGCGTAACTTCGACATCGATACTTTGACATCGTAATTTCGACCTCGACACTTTCACATTGTCACCTCAACTTCGAAACTTCGGCAAAGAAACTTCTGCATCCAAACTTCCACATTGACATCGAAACTTCGATATCGAAACATCGACATCAAAACTTTGACTTGGACACTTCAATATAGAAACTTCGACGTCGAAACCTGAAATCGAAACTTCGACGTCGAAACCTGAAATCGAAACTTCGACATCAAAACTTTGACATTGGAGCTTTGACATCGATTCCTTCACATCGAAATTTTGACAGTAATTTTGATACAGAAACTTTGACATCGAATCTTTGTAGTAGAAACTTTGTAGTCGAAACTTTGACATCGAAACTTGGACATCGAAACTTCGACATCGATACTTGGACACAGAAACTTCGACATAGAAACTTCGACATAGAAACTTGGACATCGAGACCTTGACATCGAGACTCCAACAAAGAGACTTCGCCATCAAAACTTCGGCATCGAAACTTCTCAAGCGTAACTTCCACATCGATACTTTGACATCGTGATTTCGACCTCGACACTTTCACATCGTCACCTCAACTTCGACACTTCGGCAAAGAAACTTCTACTTCCAAACTTCCACATTGACATCTAAACTTCGATATCGAAACATCGACATCAAAACTTTGAGTTGGAAACTTCAATATAGAAACTTCGACTTCGAAATCTGGAATCGAAACTTCGACATCGAAACTTGGACATCAAAACTTTGACATTGAAACTTTGACATCGATTCCTTCACATCGAAATTTTGACAGCAATTTTGACACCGAAACTTTGACATCGAAACTTTGTAATCGAAACTTAGACATCGAAACTTTGACATCGAAACTTCGACATCGATACTTGGACATAGAAACTTCAATATCGAAATTTGGTCATCGATATTTGGGCATAGAATCTTCGACATAGAAACTTCGACATAGAACTCTCGACATCGAAAATTCGACATCGAATCTTCGAACTCGAAACTTCGACATCCAAACTTCGACATCGAAACTTCGACATCGAAACTTCGACATCGAAACTTCGACATCGAAACTTCGACTTCGAATCTTCGAAATCGAAAGTTCGACATCGTAACTTCGACATAGAAACTTCGACATAGAAACTTCGACATCGATTTTCGACATCAAATCTTCGACATCGAAACCTTGACATTGAAGCTTTGACATCGAATCAGAAACATCGAAATTTTGACAGTAATTTTGAAACTGAAACTTTGACACCGAAACTTTGACACCGAAACTTTGTCACCGAAACATTGACACCGAAACTTTGACACCGAAACTTTGACATCGAAACTTTGTAATCGAAACTTTGACATCGAAGCTTTGACTTTGAAACTTGGACATAGAAACTTCGACATCGAAATTTGGCCATAGAATCTTCGACATAGAAACTTCAACATAGAAACTTCGACATAGAAACTTTGGCATAGAAACTTGGACATCGAGACTTGGGCATCGAGACCTTGACATCGAGACTTCCACATAGAGACCTCGCCATTAAAACTTCGACATCGAAACTTCTCAGGCGTAAGTTTGAAATCGATACTTTGACATCGTAACTTCGACCTCGACGCTTTCTCATCGTCACCTCACTTCGACACTTCGGCAAAGAAACTTCTACATCCAAACTTCCACATTGACATCCAATCTTCGAGATCGAAACATCGACATCAAAACTTTGACTTGGAAACTTCAATATAGAAACTTCGACGTCGAAACCCGGACATCGAAACTTCGACCTCGAAACTTCGACATCGAAACTGCGACATTGAAGCTTCCACATCGAAACCTTGACATTGAAGCTCTGAAATCGAATTCTTCACATCGAAATTTTGACAGTAATTTTGACACCGAAAATTTGACACCGAAACTTTGACATAGAAACACTGACTTCGAAACTTTTACTGCGAAACCTGGACATAGAAACTTCGACATCGAAATTTGGACATCGAAATTTGGGCATAGAATCTTCGACATAGAAGCTTCGACATAGAAACTTGGACATCGAGACCTTGACATCGAGACTTCAACATAGAGACTTCGCCATCAAAACTTCGGCATCGAAACTTCTCAAGCGTAACTTCCACATCGATACTTTGACATCGTAATTTCGACCTCGACACTTTCACATCGTCACCTCAACTTCGACACTTCGGCAAAGAAACTTCTACATCCAAACTTCCACATTGACATCGAAACTTCGATATCGAAACATCGACATCAAAACTTTGACTTGGAAACTTCAATATACAAACTTCGACGTCGAAACCTGAAATCGAAACTTCTACATCAAAACTTTGACATTGGAGGTTTGACATCGATTCCTTCACATCGAAATTTTGACAGTAATTTTGATACAGCAAATTTATGGCCAATGGGCCATAGTTTGAAAAATTAATGTTATCATTGTTACTTATTGTTCAACTGTTGAACAGATTGTAATTCTGCATGTGTATAAAAAAAATTGTGATACAGAAACTTTGACATCGAAACCTTGTGGTCGAAACTTTGATACGAAACTTTGACATCGAAACTTCGACATAGAAACTTGGACATCGAGACCTTGACATCGAGACTTCAACATAGAGACTTTGCCATCAAAACTTCGGCATTCAAACTTCTCAAGCGTAACTTCCACATCGATACTTTGACATCGTAATTTCGACCTCGACACTTTCACATCGTCACCTCAACTTCGTCATTCGGCAAAGAAACTTCTACATCCAAACTTCGACATTGACATCGAAACTTCGATATCGAAACATCGACATCAAAACTTTGAGTTGGAAACTTCAATATAGAAACTTAGACTTCGAAATCTGGAATCGAAGCTTCGACATCGAAACTTCGACATCAAAACTTTGACATTGAAGCTTTGACATCGATTGCTTCACATCGAAATTTTGACAGCAATTTTGACACCGGAACTTTGACATCGAAACTTTGTAATCGAAACTTAGACATCGAAACTTTGACATCGATACTTCGACATCGATACTTGGACATAGATACTTCAATATCGAAATTTGGTCATCAATATTTGGGCATAGAATCTTCAACATTGAAACTACGACATAGAATCCTCGACAACGAATCTTCTACATCGAATCTTCGACATCGAAACTTCGACATTGAAACTTCGACATCGAAGCTTTGACATCGTAAACTCGACCTCGAAAAGTTCGACACCGAAAATTCGAAATCGAAAAATCAACATCGAAATTCGACATCGAAATTTCCACATCATAGTTCGACAACGAAATTTCGACATCGAAATTCGACATCGAAACTTCGTCAGCGAAACATCAACATTAAAACTTTGACTTGGAAACTTCAATATAGAAACTTCAACGTCGAAACCTGCACATCGAAACTTCGACATCGAAACTTCGACATGGAATCTTCGACATCAAATCTTCGACATCGAAACTTCGACATGTAATCTTCGACATCGAATCTTCGACATCGAAACTTCGACATCGAAACTTCGACATCGAAACTTCGACATCGAAATTTCGGCGTCGAAGCTTCAACATCAAATCTTCAGCATCGAGAATTCGAAATGAAACTTCGACATCGAAACTTCTACATCGATTTTATTCATAGAAACTACGACATCAAAACTTTGACATCGACACCTTGATATTGAAGCTTTGAAATCGAATCCTTGACATCGAAGTTTTGACAGTAATTTTGACACCGAAACATTGACACCGAAACATCGACACCGAAACATTGACATCGGAACCTTGTAATCGAAACTTTGACATCGAACCTTTGACTTTGAAACTTGGACATAGAAACTTTGACATCGAAATTTGGGGATAGAATCTTCGACATGGAAACTTCGACATCGCAATTTGGGGATAGAATCTTCGACATCGAAATTTCGACATACAAATTCGACATCGAAATTTCGACATCGAAATTCGACATCGAAACTTCGACATCAAAACTTCGACATCTAAACTTGGACATAGAAACGTCGACATCGATTTTATTCATAGAAACTACGACATCAAAACTTTGACATTGACACCTTGATATTCAAGCTTTGAAATCGAATCCTTGACATCGAAATTTTGACAGTAATTTTGACAGTAATTTTGACACCGAAACATTGACACCGAAACATTGACACCGAAACATTGACATCGGAACCTTGTAATCGAAACTTTGACATCGAAACTTTGACTTTGAAACTTGGACATAGAAGCTTAGACATCGAAAAATGGGGATAGAATCTTCGACTTGGAAACTTAGAAATCGAAATTTGGGGATAGAACCTTCGACATCGAAATTTCGACATACAAATTCGACCACGAAGTTTCGACATCGAAATTCGACATCGAAACTTCGACATTGAAACTGCGACATCTAAACTTGGACATAGAAGGTTCGACATCGAAACTTAGATATCGAAACATCAGCATTAAAACTTTGACTTGGAAACTTCAATATAGGAACTTCGACGTCGAAACCTGCACATCGAAACTTCGACATCGAAACTTCGACATGGAATCTTCGACATGGAATCTTCGACATCGTATCTTCGACATCGAAACTTCGACTTCGAGACTTCGACATCGAAATTTCGGCATCGAAGCTTCGACATCGAGAATTCGAAATGAAACTTGGACATAGTAACTTCGACATCGAAATTTCGACATCGAAACTTCCACATCGAAGCCCTGACATTGAAGCTTTGACATCGAATCCTTGACATCGAAATTTTCACAGTAATTTTGACACCGAAACATTGACACCGAAACATTGACACCGAAACATTGACACCGATACATTGACATCGGAACCTTGTAATCGAAACTTTGACATCGAAACTTTTACTTTGAAACTTGGACATAGAAACTTTGACATCGAAATTTGGGGATAGAATCATCGACATGGAAACTTCGACATCTAAATTTGGGTATAGAATCTTCGACATGGAAACTTCGACATAGCAACTTCGACATAGAAATTTGGACATCGAGACTGGGGCATCGAGACCTTGACATCGAGACTTCAACATACAGACTTCGCCATCAATACTTCGTCATCGAAACTTCTCAAGCGTAACTTCTACATCGATACTTTGACATCGTAACTTCGACCTCGACGCTTTCACATCGTCACCTCAACTTCGACACTTCGGCAAAGAAACTACTACATCCAAACTTCCACATTGACATCGAAACTTCGATATCGAAACATCGACATCAAAACTTTGACTTGGAAACTTCAATATAGAAACTTCAATGTCGAAACCTGAAATCGAAACTTCGACATCAAAACATTGACATTGGAGCTTTGACATCGATTCCTTCACATCGAAATTTTGACAGTAATTTTGATACAGAAACTTCGACATCGATACTATGACATCGTAACTTCGACCTGGACGCTTTCACATCGTCACCTCAACTTCGACACTTCGGCAAAGAAACTTCTACATCCAAACTTCCACATTGACATCGAATCTTCGACATCGAAACATCGACATCAAAACTTTGACTTGGAAACTTCAATATAGAAACTTCCACGTCGAAACCTGGACATCGAAACTTCGACCTCGAAACTTCGACATCGAAACTGCGACATTGAAGCTATCACATCGAAACCTTGACATTGAAGCTCTGACATCGAATTCTTCACATCGAGATTTTGACAGTAATTTTGACACCGAAACTTTGACATAGGAACACTGACTTCGAAACTTTGACTTCGAAACCTGGACATACAAACTTCGACATCGAAATTTGGACATCGAAATTTGGGCATAGAATCTTCGACATAGAAACTTCGACATAGAAACTTGGACATCGAGACCTTGACATCGAGACTTCAACATACAGACTTCGCCATCAAAATTCGGCATCGAAACTTCTCAAGCGTAACTTCCACATCGATACTTTGACATCGTAATTTCGACCTCGACACTTTCACATCGTCACCTCAACTTCGACACTTCGGCAAAGAAACTTCTACATCCAAACTTCCACATTGAGATCGAAACTTCGATATCGAAACATCGACATCGAAACTTTGAGTTGGAAACTTCAATATAGGAACTCTGACTTCGAAATCTGGAATCGAAACTTCGACATCGAAACATGGACATCAAATAATTGACATTGAAGCTTTGACATCGATTCCTTCACATCGAAATTTTGACAGCAATTTGACACCGGAACTTTGACATCGAAACGTTGTAATCGAAACTTAGACATCGAAACTTTGACTTCGAAACTTCGACATCGATACTTGGACATAGAAACTTCAATATCGAAATTTGGTTATCAATATTTGGGCATAGAATCTTCAACATAGATACTTCGACATAGAAACCTCGACATCGAAAATACGACATCGAAAATTCGACATCGAATCTTCGACAACGGAACTGCGACATCGAAGCTTTGACATCGATATCTCGACATCGAAAATTCTACATCGAAAATTCGACATTGAAAATTCGACATCGAAATTCGACATCGAAACTTCGTCATCGAAACTTCGAAATCCAAACTTCGACATCGAAACTTCGACATCGAAACTTCGACATCGAAACTTCGACATCGAAACTTCGACATCTAAACATCAACATTAAAACTTTGACTTGGAAACTTCAATATAGAAACTTCGACGTCGAAACCTGCACATCGAAACTTCGACATCGAAACCTCGACATGGAATCTTCGACATCGAAACTTCGACATCGAAACTTCGACATCGAAATTTCGGCATCGAAGCTTCAACATCAAATCTTCGACATCGAGAATTCGAAATGAAACTTCGACATCGAACCTTCCACATCGATTTTATTCATAGAAACTACGACATCAAAACTGACTACGACACCTTGATATTGAAGCTTTGACATCGAATCCAAAACATCGAAATTTTGACAGTAATTTTTACTCCGAAACATTGACACCGAAACATTGACACCGAAACTTTGACACCGAAACTTTGACACCGACTCCTTGACACCGAAACTTTGACATCGAAACTTTGACATCGAAACTTTCACTTCGAAACTTTGACTTCGAAACTTGGACATAGAAACTTCGACATCGAAATTCTGCATAGAATCTTCGACACAGAAACTTCGGCATAGAAACTTGGACATCGAGACCTTGACATCGAGACTTCAACATAGAGACTTCGCCATCAAAACTTCGGCATCGAAACTTCTCAAGCGTAACTTCCACATCGATACTTTGACATCGTAATTTCGACCTCGACACTTTCGCATCGTCACCTCAACTTCGACACTTCGGCAAAGAAACTTCTACATTCAAACTTCCACATTGACATCGAAACTTCGATAGCGAAACATCGACATCAAAACTTTGAGTTCGAAACTTCAATATAGAAACTTCGACTTCGAAATCTGGAATCGAAACTTCGACATCAAAACTTTGACATTGAAGCATTGACATCGATTACTTCAGATCGAAATTTTGACAGCAATTTTGACACCGAAACTTTGACATCGAAACTTTGTAATCGAAACTTAGACATCGAAACTTTGACATCGAAATTTCGACATCGATTCTTGGACATAGAAACCTCAATATCCAAATTTGCTCATCGATACTTGGGCATAGAATCTTCGACTTAGAAAACTTCGACATAGAAACCTCGACATCGAAAATTCGACATCGAGTCTTCGACATCGAAACCTCGACATCGAAACTTCGACATCCAAACTTCGACATCGCAATTTCGACATCGAAAACTCGACATAGAAACTTCAACATCGATTTTCGACATCAAAACTTCGACATCGAAACCTTGACATTGAACCTTTGACATCGAATCCAAAACATCGAAATTTTGACAGCAATTTTGACACTGAAACATTCACACCGAAACTTTGACACCGAAACTTTGACATCGAAACTTTGTAATCGAAACTTTGACATCGAAGCTTTGAATTTGAAACTTCGACATAGAAACTTTGACATAGAAACTTGGACATCGAGACTTGGGCATCGAGACCTTGACATCGAGACTTCAACATAGAGACTTCGCCATCAAAACTTCGACATCGAAACTTCTCAGGCGTAATTTCGACATCGATACTTTGACATCGTAGCTTCGACTTCGACGCTTTCACATCGTCACCTCAACTTCGACACTTCGGCAAAGAAACTTCTACATCCAAACTTCCACATTGACATCGAATCTTCGACATCGAAACATCGACATCAAAACTTTGACTTGGAAACTTATATATAGAAACTTCGACGTCGAAACCTGGACATCGATACTTCGACATCGAAACTGCAACATTGAAGCTTCCACATCGAAACCTTGACATTGGAGCTTTGACATCGAATTCTTCAACTCGAAATTTTGACAGTAATTTTGACACTGAAACTTTGACACCGAAACTTTGAATTAGAAACACTGACTTCGAAACTTTGACTTCGAAACCTGGACATAGAAACTTCGACATAGAAACTTCGACATCGAAATTTGGACATCGAAATTTGGGCATAGAATCTTCGACATAGAAACTTCGACATAGAAACTTGGACATCGAGACCTTGACATCGAGACTTCAACATAGAGACTGCGCCATCAAAACTTCGGCATCGAAACTACTCAAGCGTAACTTCCACATCGATACTTTGACATCGTAATTTCGACCTCGACACTTTCACATCGTCACCACAACTTCAACACTTCGGCAAAGAAACTTGTACATCCAAACTTCCACATTGACATCGAAACTTCGATATCGAAACATCGACATCAAAACTTTGACTTGGAAACTTCAATATAGAAACTTCGACGTCGAAACCTGAAATTGAAACTTCGACATCAAAACTTTGACATTGGAGCTTTGACATCGATTCCTTCACATCGAAATTTTGACAGTAACTTTGATACAGAAACTTTGACATCGAAACTTCGACATCGATACTTGGACATAGAAACTTCAATATCGAAATTTGGGCATCGAAATTTGGGTATAGAATCTTCGACATAGAAACTTCGACATAGAAACTTCGACATAGAAACTTCGACATAGAAACCTCGACATAGAAACTTGGACATCGAGACCTTTACATCGAGACTTCAACATAGAGACTTCGCCATCAAAACTTCGGCATCGAAACTTCTCAAGCGTAACTTCCACATCGATACTTTGACATCGTAACTTCGACCTCGACACTTTCACATCGTCACCTCAACTTCGACACTTCGGCAAAGAAACTTCTACATCCAAACTTCCACATTGACATCGATACTTCGATATCGAAACATCGACATCAAAACTTTGAGTTGGAAACTTCAATATAGAAACTTCGACTTCGAAATCTGGAATCGAAACTTCGACATGGAAACTTCGACATCGAAACTTCGACATATAAACTTTGACATTGAAGCTTTGACATCGATTCGTTCACATCGAAATTTTGACAGCAATTTTGACACCGGAACTTTGACATCGAATCTTTGTAATCGAAACTTAGACATCGAAACTTTGACATCGAAACTTCGGCATAGAATCTTCGACACAGAAACTTCGGCATAGAAACTTGGACATCGAGACCTTGACATCGAGACTTCAACATAGAGACTTCGCCATCAAAACTAAGGCATCGAAACTTCTCAAGCGTAACTTCCACATCGATACTTTGACATCGTAATTTCGACCTCGACACTTTCGCATCGTCACCTCAACTTCGACACTTCGGCAAAGAAACTTCTACATTCAAACTTCCACATTGACATCGAAACTTCGATAGCGAAACATCGACATCAAAACTTTGAGTTCGAAACTTCAATATAGAAACTTCGACTTCGAAATCTGGAATCGAAACTTCGACATCAAAACTTTGACATTGAAGCATTGACATCGATTACTTCAGATCGAAATTTTGACAGCAATTTTGACACCGAAACTTTGACATCGAAACTTTGTAATCGAAACTTAGACATCGAAACTTTGACATCGAAATTTCGACATCGATTCTTGGACATAGAAACCTCAATATCCAAATTTGCTCATCGATACTTGGGCATAGAATCTTCGACTTAGAAAACTTCGACATAGAAACCTCGACATCGAAAATTCGACATCGAGTCTTCGACATCGAAACCTCGACATCGAAACTTCGACATCCAAACTTCGACATCGCAATTTCGACATCGAAAACTCGACATAGAAACTTCAACATCGATTTTCGACATCAAAACTTCGACATCGAAACCTTGACATTGAACCTTTGACATCGAATCCAAAACATCGAAATTTTGACAGCAATTTTGACACTGAAACATTCACACCGAAACTTTGACACCGAAACTTTGACATCGAAACTTTGTAATCGAAACTTTGACATCGAAGCTTTGAATTTGAAACTTCGACATAGAAACTTTGACATAGAAACTTGGACATCGAGACTTGGGCATCGAGACCTTGACATCGAGACTTCAACATAGAGACTTCGCCATCAAAACTTCGACATCGAAACTTCTCAGGCGTAATTTCGACATCGATACTTTGACATCGTAGCTTCGACTTCGACGCTTTCACATCGTCACCTCAACTTCGACACTTCGGCAAAGAAACTTCTACATCCAAACTTCCACATTGACATCGAATCTTCGACATCGAAACATCGACATCAAAACTTTGACTTGGAAACTTATATATAGAAACTTCGACGTCGAAACCTGGACATCGATACTTCGACATCGAAACTGCAACATTGAAGCTTCCACATCGAAACCTTGACATTGGAGCTTTGACATCGAATTCTTCAACTCGAAATTTTGACAGTAATTTTGACACTGAAACTTTGACACCGAAACTTTGAATTAGAAACACTGACTTCGAAACTTTGACTTCGAAACCTGGACATAGAAACTTCGACATAGAAACTTCGACATCGAAATTTGGACATCGAAATTTGGGCATAGAATCTTCGACATAGAAACTTCGACATAGAAACTTGGACATCGAGACCTTGACATCGAGACTTCAACATAGAGACTGCGCCATCAAAACTTCGGCATCGAAACTACTCAAGCGTAACTTCCACATCGATACTTTGACATCGTAATTTCGACCTCGACACTTTCACATCGTCACCACAACTTCAACACTTCGGCAAAGAAACTTGTACATCCAAACTTCCACATTGACATCGAAACTTCGATATCGAAACATCGACATCAAAACTTTGACTTGGAAACTTCAATATAGAAACTTCGACGTCGAAACCTGAAATTGAAACTTCGACATCAAAACTTTGACATTGGAGCTTTGACATCGATTCCTTCACATCGAAATTTTGACAGTAACTTTGATACAGAAATTTTGACATCGAAACTTCGACATCGATACTTGGACATAGAAACTTCAATATCGAAATTTGGGCATCGAAATTTGGGTATAGAATCTTCGACATAGAAACTTCGACATAGAAACTTCGACATAGAAACTTCGACATAGAAACCTCGACATAGAAACTTGGACATCGAGACCTTTACATCGAGACTTCAACATAGAGACTTCGCCATCAAAACTTCGGCATCGAAACTTCTCAAGCGTAACTTCCACATCGATACTTTGACATCGTAACTTCGACCTCGACACTTTCACATCGTCACCTCAACTTCGACACTTCGGCAAAGAAACTTCTACATCCAAACTTCCACATTGACATCGATACTTCGATATCGAAACATCGACATCAAAACTTTGAGTTGGAAACTTCAATATAGAAACTTCGACTTCGAAATCTGGAATCGAAACTTCGACATGGAAACTTCGACATCGAAACTTCGACATATAAACTTTGACATTGAAGCTTTGACATCGATTCGTTCACATCGAAATTTTGACAGCAATTTTGACACCGGAACTTTGACATCGAATCTTTGTAATCGAAACTTAGACATCGAAACTTTGACATCGAAACTTCGGCATCGATACTTGGACATAGAAAATTCAATATCGACATTTGGTCATCGATATTTGGGCATAGAATCTTCAACATAGGAACTTCGACATAGAAACCTCGACATCGAAAATTCGACATAGAATCTTCGACATCGAAACTTCGACATCGAAGCTTTGACATCGAAAACTCGACGTCGAAAATTCGACATCGAAATTCGATTGCGAAACTTCAACATCGAAACTTCGCCATCGAAACTTCGACATAGAAACTTCGACATCAAAACTTCGACATCGAAACATCAACATTAAAACTTTGGCTTGGAAACTTCAATATAGAAACTTCGACGTCGAAACCTGCACATCGAAACTTCGACATGGAATCTTCGACATGGAATCTTCGACGTCGAAACTTCGACATCGAAACTTCGACGTCAAAACTTCGACATCGAAACTTCGACATCGAAACTTCGACATCGAAGTTCCGGCATCGAAGCTTCAACATCAAATCTTCGACATCGAGAATTCGAAATGAAACTTCGACCTCAAAACTTCGACAACGATTTTATTCATAGAAACTACGTCATCCATACTTTGACATCGACACCTTGATATTGAAGCTTTGACATCGAATTCTTGACATCGAAATTTTGACAGTAATTTTGACAGTAATTTTGACACCGAAACCTTGACACCGAAACATTTACATCGGAACCTCGTAATCGAAACTTTGACATCGAAACTTTGACTTTGAAACTTGCACATAGAAACTTTGACATCAAAATTTGGGGATAGAATCTTCGACATGAAAACTTCGACATAGAAACTTCGACATAGAAACTTGGACATCGAGACTTGGGCATCGAGACCTTGACATCGAGACTTCAACATACAGACTTCGCCATCAATACTTCGTCATCGAAACTTCTCAAGCGTAACCTCGACATCGATACTTTGACATCGTAACTTCGACCTCGACGCTTTCACATCGTCACCCCAACTTCGACACTTCGGCGAAGAAACTTCTACATACAAACTTCCACATTGACATCGAATCTTCGACATTGAAACATGGACATCAAAGCTTTGACTTGGAAACTTCAATATAGAAACTTCGACGTCGAAACTTTGACATGGAAACTTCGCCATCGAAACTTCGACATAGAAACTTCGACATCAAGACTTCGACATCGAAACATCAACATTAAAACTTTGGCTTGGAAACCAATATAGAAACTTCGACGTCGAAACCTGCACATCGAAACTTCGACATGGAATCTTCGACATGGAATCTTCGACATCGAAACTTCGACATCAAAACTTCGACATCGAAACTACGACATCGAAACTACGACATCGAAACTTCGACATCAAAACTTCTACAACGAAACCTTGATATTGAAACTTTGACATCGAATCCATAACATCGAAATTTTGACAGTAATTTTGACACCGAAACATTGACACCGAAACATTGACACCGAAAGATTGACACCGAAACATTGACACCAAACCTTTGACACCGACACTTAGACACCGAAACCTTGACATTGAAACTTTGACATCGAAATTTGGACATCAAAACTTTGACTTCGAAACTTTGACTTTGAAACTTGGACATAGAAACCTCGACATCGAAATTTGGGCATAGAATTTTCGACATAGAAACTTCTAAATAGAAACTTGGACATTGAGACCTTGACATCGAGACTTCAAAATAGAGACTTCGCCATCAAAACCTCGGCATCGAAACTTCTCAAGCGTAACTTCCACATCGATACTTTGACATCGAAATTGCGACCTCGACATTTTCACATCGTCACCTCAACTTCGACACTTCGGCAAAGAAACTTCTACACCCAAACTTCCACATTGACATCAAAACTTTGAGTTGGAAACTTCAATATAGAAACTTCGACTTCGAAATCTGGAATCGAAACTTCGACATCAAAACTTTCACATTGAAGCTTTGACATCGATTCCTTCACACCGAAATTTTGACAGCAATTTAGACACCGAAACTTTAACACCGAAACTTTGACATCGAAACTTTGAAATCGAAACTTAGACATCGAAACTTTGACATCAAAACTTCGACATCGATACTTGCACATAGAAACTTCAATATCGAAATTTGGTCATCGATATTTGGGCATAGAATCTTCGACACAGAAACCTCGACATCGAAAATTTGACATCGAATCTTCGACATATAAACTTTGACATCGAAACTTCGACATCGAAACTTCGACATAAAAATTTCGACATAGAAGCTTCGACATCGAAAATTCGAAATCGAAAATTGGTCATCGAAAGTTCGACATCGAAAATTTGACATGGAAACCTCGTCATCGAATCTTCGACATCGAAACTTCGACATCGAAACTTCGACATAGAAACTACGACATCGAAACTACGACATCGAAACTTCGACATCAAAACTTCTACAACGAAACCTTGACATTGAAACTTTGACTTCGAATCCATAACATCGAAATTTTGACAGTAATTTTGACACTGAAACATTGTCACCTAAACTTTGACTTCGAAACTTTGACATCAAAACTTTGTAATCAAAACTTTGACATCGAAGCTTTGACTTTGAAACTTGGAAATAGAAACTTGGACATCGAAATTTGGGCATCGAAATTTGGGCATAGAATCTTCGACATAGAAACTTCAACATAGAAACTTCGACATAGAAAGTTTGACATAGAAACTTGGACATCGAGACTTCGGCATCGAGACCTTGACATCGAGACTTCAACATAGAGAACTCGCCATCAAAACTTCGACATCGAAACTTCTCAGGCGTAACTTCGACATCGATACTTTGACATCGTAATTTCGACCTCGACGCTTTCACATCGTCACCTCAACTTCGACACTTC
Organism: Tenodera sinensis; assembly: GCA_030765045.1. Taxonomy (NCBI): domain Eukaryota; kingdom Metazoa; phylum Arthropoda; class Insecta; order Mantodea; family Mantidae; genus Tenodera; species Tenodera sinensis. The sequence goes on along the minus strand of CM060965.1, from coordinate 57,783,770 downwards.
GGCAAAGAAACTTCTACATCCAAACTTCCACATTGACATCGAATCTTCGACATCGAAACATCGACATCAAAACTTTGACTTGGAAACTTCAATATAGAAACTTCGACGTCGAAACCTGGACATCGATACTTCGACCTGGAAACTTCGACATCGAAACTTCGACATCGAAACTGCGACATTGAAGCTTCCACATCGAAACCCTGACATTGAAGCTCTGACATGGAATTTTTCACATCGAAATTTTGAGAGTAATTTTGACACCGAAACTTTGACATAGAAACACTGACTTCGAAACTTTGACTTCGAAACCGGGACATAGAAACTTCGACATCGAAATTTGGACATCGAAATTTGGGCATAGAATTTTCGACATAGAAACTTGGACATCGAGACCTTTACATCGAGACTTCAACATAGAGACTTCGCCATCAAAACTTTGGCATCGAAACTTCTCAAGCGTAACTTCCACATCGATACTTTGACATCGTAATTGCGACCTCGACACTTTCACATCGTCACCTCAACTTCGACACTTCGGCAAAGAAACTTATACATCCAAACTTCCACATTGACATCGAAACTTCGATATCGAAACATCGACATCAAAACTTTGACTTGGAAACTTCAATATAGAAACTTCGACGTCGAAACCTGAAATCGAAACTTCGACATCAAAACTTTGACATTGTAGCTTTGACATCGATTCCTTCACATCGAAATTTTGACAGTAATTTTGATACAGAAACTTTGACATAGAAACTTTGTAGTCGAAACTTTGACATCGAAACTTTGACATCGAAACTTCGACATCGATACTTGGACATAGAAACTTCAATATCGAAATTTGGGCATCGTAATTTGGGCATAGAATCTTCGACATAGAAGCTTCGACATAGAAACTTCGACATAGAAACTTGGACATCGAGACCTTGACATCGAGACTTCAACATAGAGACTTCGCCATCAAAACTTCGGCATTGAAACTTCTCAAGCGTAACTTCCACATCGATACTTTGACATCGTAATTTCGACCTCGACACTTTCACATCGTCACCTCAACTTCGACACTTCGGCAAAGAAACTTCTACAACCAAACTTCCACATTGACATGGAAACTTCGATATCGAAACATCGACATCAAAACTTTGAGTTGGAAACTTCAATATAGAAATTTCGACTTCGAAATCTGGAGTCGAAACTTAGACATCGAAACTTCGACATCAAAACTTTGACGTTGAAGCTTTGACATCGATTCCTTCACAGCGAAATTTTGACAGCAAGTTTGACACCGGAACTTTGACATCGAAACTTTGTAATCGAAACATAGACATTTAAACTTTGACACCGAAACTTCGACATCGATACTTGGACATAGAAACTTCAATATCGAAATTTGGTCATCAATATTTGGGCATAGAATCTTCAACATAGAAACTTCCACATAGAAAACTCGACATCGAAAATTCGACATCGAATCTTCGTCATCGAAACTTCGACATCGAAACTTCGACGTCGAAGCTTTCACATGGAAAACTCGACATCGAAAATTGGACATCGAAAATTCGACATAAAATTCGACATCGAATCTTCGACATCGAAAATTCGACATCGAAACTTCGACATAGAAACTTCGACAACGAAACTTCGACATCGATTTTCGAAATCAAAGCTTCGACATCGAAACCTTGACATTGAAGCTTTGACATCGAATCCATAACATCGAAATTTTGACAGTAATTTTGACACTGAAACTTTGACACCGAAACTTTGACACCGAAACTTTGACATCGAAACTTTGTAATCGAAACTTTGACATCGAAGCTTTGATTTTGAAACTTGGACATAGAAACTTCGACATTGAAATTTGGGCATCGAAATTTGGGCATAGAATCTTCGACATAGAAACTTCAACATAGAAACATCGACATAGAAACTTTGACATAGAAACTTGGACATCGAGACTTGGGCATCGAGAGCTTGACATCGAGATTTCAACATAGAGACTTCGCTATCAAAACTTCGGCATCGAAACTTCTCAAGCGTAACTTCCACATCGATACCTTGACATCGTAATTTCGACCTCGACACTTTCACATCGTCACCTCAACTTCGACACTTCGGCAAAGAAACTTCTACATCCAAACTTCCACATTGACATCGAAACTTCGATATCGAAACATCGAAATCAAAACTTTGAGTTGGAAACTTCAATATAGAAATTTCGACTTCGAAATCCGGAATTGAAACTTCGACATAGAAACTTTGACATAGAAACTTGGACATCGAGACTTGGGCATCGAGACCTTGACATCGAGACTTCAACATAGGGACCTCGCCATCAAAACTTCGACATCGAAACTTCTCGGGCGTAACTTCGACATCGATACTTCGACATCGTAACTTCGACCTCGACGCTTTCACATCGTCACCTCAACTTCGTCACTTCGGCAAAGAAACTTCTACATCCAAACTTCCACATTGACATCGAATCTTCGACATCGAAACATCGACACCAAAACTTAGACTTGGAAACTTCAATATAGAAACTTCGACGTCGAAACCAGGACATCGAAACTTCGACATCGAAACTTCGACATCGAAAATGCGACATTGAAGCTTCCACATCGAAAACTTGACATTGAAGCTCTGACATCGAATTCTTCACATCGAAATTTTGACAGTAATTTTGACACCGAAACTTTGACACCGAAACTTTGACATAGAAACACTGACTTCGAAACTTTGACTTCGAAACCTGGACATAGAAACCTCGACATCGAAATTTGGACATCGAAATTTGGGCATAGGATCTTCGACATAGAAACTTCGAAATAGAAACTTCGACATAGAAACTTGGACATCGAGACCTTGACATCGAGACATCAACATAGAGACTTCGCCATCAAAACTTCGGCATCGAAACTTCTCAAGCGTAACTTCCACATCGATACTTTGACATCGTAATTTGGACCTCGACACTTTCACATCGTCACCTCAACTTCGACACTTCGGCAAAGAAACTTCTACATCCAAACTTCCACATTGACATCGAAACTTCGATATCGAAATATCGACATCAAAATTTTGAGTTGGAAACTTCAATATAGAAACTTAGACTTCGAAATCTGGAATCGAAACTTCGACATCGAAACTTCGACATCAAAACTTTGAGATTGAAGCTTTGACATCGATTCCTTCACATCGAAATTTTGACAGCAATTTTGACATCGAAACTTTGACATCGAAACTTCGGAATCGATACTTGGACATAGAAACTTCAATATCGAAATTTGGTCATCGATATTTGGGCATAGAATCTTCAACATAGGAACTTCGACATAGAAACGTCGACATCGAAAATTCGACATCGAAACTTCGACATCGAAGCTTTGGCATCGAAAACTCGACGTCGAAAATTCGACATCGAAACTTCGACATCGAAACTTCGACATCGAAACTTCGACATAGAAACTTGGACATCGAGACTTGGGCATCGAGACCTTGACATCGAGACTTCAACATACAGACTTCGCCATCAATACTTCGTCATCGAAACTTCTCAAGCGTAACCTCGACATCGATACTTTGACATCGTAACTTCGACCTCGACGCTTTCACATCGTCACCTCAACTTCGACACTTCGGCGAAGAAACTTCTACATACAAACTTCCACATTGACATCGAATCTTCGACATTGAAACATGGACATCAAAGCTTTGACTTGGAAACTTCAATATAGAAACTTCGACGTCGAAACTTTGACATGGAAACTTCGCCATCGAAACTTCGACATAGAAACTTCGACATCAAGACTTCGACATCGAAACATCAACATTAAAACTTTGGCTTGGAAACCAATATAGAAACTTCGACGTCGAAACCTGCACATCGAAACTTCGACATGGAATCTTCGACATGGAATCTTCGACATCGAAACTTCGACATCAAAACTTCGACATCGAAACTACGACATCGAAACTACGACATCGAAACTTCGACATCAAAACTTTTACAACGAAACCTTGATATTGAAACTTTGACATCGAATCCATAACATCGAAATTTTGACAGTAATTTTGACACCGAAACATTGACACCGAAACATTGACACCGAAAGATTGACACCGAAACATTGACACCAAACCTTTGACACCGACACTTAGACACCGAAACCTTGACATTGAAACTTTGACATCGAAATTTGGACATCAAAACTTTGACTTCGAAACTTTGACTTCGAAACTTGGACATAGAAACCTCGACATCGAAATTTGGGCATAGAATTTTCGACATAGAAACTTCTAAATAGAAACTTGGACATTGAGACCTTGACATCGAGACTTCAAAATAGAGACTTCGCCATCAAAACCTCGGCATCGAAACTTCTCAAGCGTAACTTCCACATCGATACTTTGACATCGAAATTGCGACCTCGACATTTTCACATCGTCACCTCAACTTCGACACTTCGGCAAAGAAACTTCTACACCCAAACTTCCACATTGACATCAAAACTTTGAGTTGGAAACTTCAATATAGAAACTTCGACTTCGAAATCTGGAATCGAAACTTCGACATCAAAACTTTCACATTGAAGCTTTGACATCGATTCCTTCACACCGAAATTTTGACAGCAATTTAGACACCGAAACTTTAACACCGAAACTTTGACATCGAAACTTTGAAATCGAAACTTAGACATCGAAACTTTGACATCAAAACTTCGACATCGATACTTGCACATAGAAACTTCAATATCGAAATTTGGTCATCGATATTTGGGCATAGAATCTTCGACACAGAAACCTCGACATCGAAAATTTGACATCGAATCTTCGACATATAAACTTTGACATCGAAACTTCGACATCGAAACTTCGACATAAAAATTTCGACATAGAAGCTTCGACATCGAAAATTCGAAATCGAAAATTGGTCATCGAAAGTTCGACATCGAAAATTTGACATGGAAACCTCGTCATCGAATCTTCGACATCGAAACTTCGACATCGAAACTTCGACATAGAAACTACGACATCGAAACTACGACATCGAAACTTCGACATCAAAACTTCTACAACGAAACCTTGACATTGAAACTTTGACTTCGAATCCATAACATCGAAATTTTGACAGTAATTTTGACACTGAAACATTGTCACCTAAACTTTGACTTCGAAACTTTGACATGAAAACTTTGTAATCAAAACTTTGACATCGAAGCTTTGACTTTGAAACTTGGAAATAGAAACTTGGACATCGAAATTTGGGCATCGAAATTTGGGCATAGAATCTTCGACATAGAAACTTCAACATAGAAACTTCGACATAGAAAGTTTGACATAGAAACTTGGACATCGAGACTTCGGCATCGAGACCTTGACATCGAGACTTCAACATAGAGAACTCGCCATCAAAACTTCGACATCGAAACTTCTCAGGCGTAAATTCGACATCGATACTTTGACATCGTAATTTCGACCTCGACGCTTTCACATCGTCACCTCAACTTCGACACTTCGGCAAAGAAACTTCTACATCCAAACTTCCACATTGACATCGAATCTTCGACATCGAAACATCGACATCAAAACTTTGACTTGGAAACTTCAATATAGAAACTTCGACGTCGAAACCTGGACATCGATACTTCGACCTGGAAACTTCGACATCGAAACTTCGACATCGAAACTGCGACATTGAAGCTTCCACATCGAAACCCTGACATTGAAGCTCTGACATGGAATTTTTCACATCGAAATTTTGAGAGTAATTTTGACACCGAAACTTTGACATAGAAACACTGACTTCGAAACTTTGACTTCGAAACCGGGACATAGAAACTTCGACATCGAAATTTGGACATCGAAATTTGGGCATAGAATCTTCGACATAGAAACTTGGACATCGAGACCTTTACATCGAGACTTCAACATAGAGACTTCGCCATCAAAACTTTGGCATCGAAACTTCTCAAGCGTAACTTCCACATCGATACTTTGACATCGTAATTGCGACCTCGACACTTTCACATCGTCACCTCAACTTCGACACTTCGGCAAAGAAACTTATACATCCAAACTTCCACATTGACATCGAAACTTCGATATCGAAACATCGACATCAAAACTTTGACTTGGAAACTTCAATATAGAAACTTCGACGTCGAAACCTGAAATCGAAACTTCGACATCAAAACTTTGACATTGTAGCTTTGACATCGATTCCTTCACATCGAAATTTTGACAGTAATTTTGATACAGAAACTTTGACATAGAAACTTTGTAGTCGAAACTTTGACATCGAAACTTTGACATCGAAACTTCGACATCGATACTTGGACATAGAAACTTCAATATCGAAATTTGGGCATCGTAATTTGGGCATAGAATCTTCGACATAGAAGCTTCGACATAGAAACTTCGACATAGAAACTTGGACATCGAGACCTTGACATCGAGACTTCAACATAGAGACTTCGCCATCAAAACTTCGGCATTGAAACTTCTCAAGCGTAACTTCCACATCGATACTTTGACATCGTAATTTCGACCTCGACACTTTCACATCGTCACCTCAACTTCGACACTTCGGCAAAGAAACTTCTACAACCAAACTTCCACATTGACATGGAAACTTCGATATCGAAACATCGACATCAAAACTTTGAGTTGGAAACTTCAATATAGAAATTTCGACTTCGAAATCTGGAGTCGAAACTTAGACATCGAAACTTCGACATCAAAACTTTGACGTTGAAGCTTTGACATCGATTCCTTCACAGCGAAATTTTGACAGCAAGTTTGACACCGGAACTTTGACATCGAAACTTTGTAATCGAAACATAGACATTTAAACTTTGACACCGAAACTTCGACATCGATACTTGGACATAGAAACTTCAATATCGAAATTTGGTCATCAATATTTGGGCATAGAATCTTCAACATAGAAACTTCCACATAGAAAACTCGACATCGAAAATTCGACATCGAATCTACGTCATCGAAACTTCGACATCGAAACTTCGACGTCGAAGCTTTCACATGGAAAACTCGACATCGAAAATTGGACATCGAAAATTCGACATATAAAATTCGACATCGAATCTTCGACATCGAAACTTCGACATCGAAACTTCGACATAGAAACTTCGACAACGAAACTTCGACATCGATTTTCGAAATCAAAGCTTCGACATCGAAACCTTGACATTGAAGCTTTGACATCGAATCCATAACATCGAAATTTTGACAGTAATTTTGACACTGCAACATTGTCACCTAAACTTTGACTTCGAAACTTTGACATCAAAACTTTGTAATCAAAACTTTGACATCGAAGCTTTGACTTTGAAACTTGGAAATAGAAACTTGGACATCGAAATTTGGGCATCGAAATTTGGGCATAGAATCTTCGACATAGAAACTTCAACATAGAAACTTCGACATAGAAAGTTTGACATAGAAACTTGGACATCGAGACTTCGGCATCGAGACCTTGACATCGAGACTTCAACATAGAGAACTCGCCATCAAAACTTCGACATCGAAACTTCTCAGGCGTAACTTCGACATCGATACTTTGACATCGTAATTTCGACCTCGACGCTTTCACATCGTCACCTCAACTTCGACACTTCGGCAAAGAAACTTCTACATCCAAACTTCCACATTGACATCGAATCTTCGACATCGAAACATCGACATCAAAACTTTGACTTGGAAACTTCAATATAGAAACTTCGACGTCGAAACCTGGACATCGATACTTCGACCTGGAAACTTCGACATCGAAACTTCGAAACTGCGACATTGAAGCTTCCACATCGAAACCCTGACATTGAAGCTCTGACATGGAATTTTTCACATCGAAATTTTGAGAGTAATTTTGACACCGAAACTTTGACATAGAAACACTGACTTCGAAACTTTGACTTCGAAACCGGGACATAGAAACTTCGACATCGAAATTTGGACATCGAAATTTGGGCATAGAATCTTCGACATAGAAACTTGGACATCGAGACCTTTACATCGAGACTTCAACATAGAGACTTCGCCATCAAAACTTTGGCATCGAAACTTCTCAAGCGTAACTTCCACATCGATACTTTGACATCGTAATTGCGACCTCGACACTTTCACATCGTCACCTCAACTTCGACACTTCGGCAAAGAAACTTATACATCCAAACTTCCACATTGACATCGAAACTTCGATATCGAAACATCGACATCAAAACTTTGACTTGGAAACTTCAATATAGAAACTTCGACGTCGAAACCTGAAATCGAAACTTCGACATCAAAACTTTGACATTGTAGCTTTGACATCGATTCCTTCACATCGAAATTTTGACAGTAATTTTGATACAGAAACTTTGACATAGAAACTTTGTAGTCGAAACTTTGACATCGAAACTTTGACATCGAAACTTCGACATCGATACTTGGACATAGAAACTTCAATATCGAAATTTGGGCATCGTAATTTGGGCATAGAATCTTCGACATAGAAGCTTCGACATAGAAACTTCGACATAGAAACTTGGACATCGAGACCTTGACATCGAGACTTCAACATAGAGACTTCGCCATCAAAACTTCGGCATTGAAACTTCTCAAGCGTAACTTCCACATCGATACTTTGACATCGTAATTTCGACCTCGACACTTTCACATCGTCACCTCAACTTCGACACTTCGGCAAAGAAACTTCTACAACCAAACTTCCACATTGACATGGAAACTTCGATATCGAAACATCGACATCAAAACTTTGAGTTGGAAACTTCAATATAGAAATTTCGACTTCGAAATCTGGAGTCGAAACTTAGACATCGAAACTTCGACATCAAAACTTTGACGTTGAAGCTTTGACATCGATTCCTTCACAGCGAAATTTTGACAGCAAGTTTGACACCGGAACTTTGACATCGAAACTTTGTAATCGAAACATAGACATTTAAACTTTGACACCAAAACTTCGACATCGATACTTGGACATAGAAACTTCAATATCGAAATTTGGTCATCAATATTTGGGCATAGAATCTTCAACATAGAAACTTCCACATAGAAAACTCGACATCGAAAATTCGACATCGAATCTTCGTCATCGAAACTTCGACATCGAAACTTCGACGTCGAAGCTTTCACATGGAAAACTCGACATCGAAAATTGGACATCGAAAATTCGACATATAAAATTCGACATCGAATCTTCGACATCGAAAATTCGACATCGAAACTTCGACATAGAAACTTCGACAACGAAACTTCGACATCGATTTTCGAAATCAAAGCTTCGACATCGAAACCTTGACATTGAAGCTTTGACATCGAATCCATAACATCGAAATTTTGACAGTAATTTTGACACTGAAACTTTGACACCGAAACTTTGACACCGAAACTTTGACATCGAAACTTTGTAATCGAAACTTTGACATCGAAGCTTTGATTTTGAAACTTGGACATAGAAACTTCGACATTGAAATTTGGGCATCGAAATTTGGGCATAGAATCTTCGACATAGAAACTTCAACATAGAAACATCGACATAGAAACTTTGACATAGAAACTTGGACATCGAGACTTGGGCATCGAGAGCTTGACATCGAGATTTCAACATAGAGACTTCGCTATCAAAACTTCGGCATCGAAACTTCTCAAGCGTAACTTCCACATCGATACCTTGACATCGTAATTTCGACCTCGACACTTTCACATCGTCACCTCAACTTCGACACTTCGGCAAAGAAACTTCTACATCCAAACTTCCACATTGACATCGAAACTTCGATATCGAAACATCGAAATCAAAACTTTGAGTTGGAAACTTCAATATAGAAATTTCGACTTCGAAATCCGGAATTGAAACTTCGACATAGAAACTTTGACATAGAAACTTGGACATCGAGACTTGGGCATCGAGACCTTGACATCGAGACTTCAACATAGGGACCTCGCCATCAAAACTTCGACATCGAAACTTCTCGGGCGTAACTTCGACATCGATACTTCGACATCGTAACTTCGACCTCGACGCTTTCACATCGTCACCTCAACTTCGTCACTTCGGCAAAGAAACTTCTACATCCAAACTTCCACATTGACATCGAATCTTCGACATCGAAACATCGACACCAAAACTTAGACTTGGAAACTTCAATATAGAAACTTCGACGTCGAAACCAGGACATCGAAACTTCGACATCGAAACTTCGACATCGAAACTTCGACATCGAAAATGCGACATTGAAGCTTCCACATCGAAAACTTGACATTGAAGCTCTGACATCGAATTCTTCACATCGAAATTTTGACAGTAATTTTGACACCGAAACTTTGACACCGAAACTTTGACACCGAAACTTTGACATAGAAACACTGACTTCGAAACTTTGACTTCGAAACCTGGACATAGAAACCTCGACATCGAAATTTGGACATCGAAATTTGGGCATAGGATCTTCGACATAGAAACTTCGAAATAGAAACTTCGACATAGAAACTTGGACATCGAGACCTTGACATCGAGACATCAACATAGAGACTTCGCCATCAAAACTTCGGCATCGAAACTTCTCAAGCGTAACTTCCACATCGATACTTTGACATCGTAATTTCGACCTCGACACTTTCACATCGTCACCTCAACTTCGACACTTCGGCAAAGAAACTTCTACATCCAAACTTCCACATTGACATCGAAACTTCGATATCGAAATATCGACATCAAAATTTTGAGTTGGAAACTTCAATATAGAAACTTAGACTTCGAAATCTGGAATCGAAACTTCGACATCGAAACTTCGACATCAAAACTTTGAGATTGAAGCTTTGACATCGATTCCTTCACATCGAAATTTTGACAGCAATTTTGACATCGAAACTTTGACATCGAAACTTCGACATCGATACTTGGACATAGAAACTTCAATATCGAAATTTGGTCATCGATATTTGGGCATAGAATCTTCAACATAGGAACTTCGACATAGAAACGTCGACATCGAAAATTCGACATCGAAACTTCGACATCGAAGCTTTGGCATCGAAAACTCGACGTCGAAAATTCGACATCGAAACTTCGACATCGAAACTTCGACATCGAAACTTCGACATAGAAACTTGGACATCGAGACTTGGGCATCGAGACCTTGACATCGAGACTTCAACATACAGACTTCGCCATCAATACTTCGTCATCGAAACTTCTCAAGCGTAACCTCGACATCGATACTTTGACATCGTAACTTCGACCTCGACGCTTTCACATCGTCACCTCAACTTCGACACTTCGGCGAAGAAACTTCTACATACAAACTTCCACATTGACATCGAATCTTCGACATTGAAACATGGACATCAAAGCTTTGACTTGGAAACTTCAATATAGAAACTTCGACGTCGAAACTTTGACATGGAAACTTCGCCATCGAAACTTCGACATAGAAACTTCGACATCAAGACTTCGACATCGGAACATCAACATTAAAACTTTGGCTTGGAAACCAATATAGAAACTTCGACGTCGAAACCTGCACATCGAAACTTCGACATGGAATCTTCGACATGGAATCTTCGACATGGAATCTTCGACATCGAAACTTCGACATCAAAACTTCGACATCGAAACTACGACATCGAAACTTCGACATCAAAACTTCTACAACGAAACCTTGATATTGAAACTTTGACATCGAATCCATAACATCGAAATTTTGACAGTAATTTTGACACCGAAACATTGACACCGAAACATTGACACCGAAAGATTGACACCGAAACATTGACACCAAACCTTTGACACCGACACTTAGACACCGAAACCTTGACATTGAAACTTTGACATCGAAATTTGGACATCAAAACTTTGACTTCGAAACTTTGACTTCGAAACTTGGACATAGAAACCTCGACATCGAAATTTGGGCATAGACTTTTCGACATAGAAACTTCTAAATAGAAACTTGGACATTGAGACCTTGACATCGAGACTTCAAAATAGAGACTTCGCCATCAAAACCTCGGCATCGAAACTTCTCAAGCGTAACTTCCACATCGATACTTTGACATCGAAATTGCGACCTCGACATTTTCACATCGTCACCTCAACTTCGACACTTCGGCAAAGAAACTTCTACACCCAAACTTCCACATTGACATCAAAACTTTGAATTGGAAACTTCAATATAGAAACTTCGACTTCGAAATCTGGAATCGAAACTTCGACATCAAAACTTTCACATTGAAGCTTTGACATCGATTCCTTCACACCGAAATTTTGACAGCAAGTTTGACACCGGAACTTTGACATCGAAACTTTGTAATCGAAACATAGACATTTAAACTTTGACACCAAAACTTCGACATCGATACTTGGACATAGAAACTTCAATATCGAAATTTGGTCATCAATATTTGGGCATAGAATCTTCAACATAGAAACTTCCACATAGAAAACTCGACATCGAAAATTCGACATCGAATCTTCGTCATCGAAACTTCGACATCGAAACTTCGACGTCGAAGCTTTCACATGGAAAACTCGACATCGAAAATTGGACATCGAAAATTCGACATATAAAATTCGACATCGAATCTTCGACATCGAAAATTCGACATCGAAACTTCGACATAGAAACTTCGACAACGAAACTTCGACATCGATTTTCGAAATCAAAGCTTCGACATCGAAACCTTGACATTGAAGCTTTGACATCGAATCCATAACATCGAAATTTTGACAGTAATTTTGACACTGAAACTTTGACACCGAAACTTTGACACCGAAACTTTGACATCGAAACTTTGTAATCGAAACTTTGACATCGAAGCTTTGATTTTGAAACTTGGACATAGAAACTTCGACATTGAAATTTGGGCATCGAAATTTGGGCATAGAATCTTCGACATAGAAACTTCAACATAGAAACATCGACATAGAAACTTTGACATAGAAACTTGGACATCGAGACTTGGGCATCGAGAGCTTGACATCGAGATTTCAACATAGAGACTTCGCTATCAAAACTTCGGCATCGAAACTTCTCAAGCGTAACTTCCACATCGATACCTTGACATCGTAATTTCGACCTCGACACTTTCACATCGTCACCTCAACTTCGACACTTCGGCAAAGAAACTTCTACATCCAAACTTCCACATTGACATCGAAACTTCGATATCGAAACATCGAAATCAAAACTTTGAGTTGGAAACTTCAATATAGAAATTTCGACTTCGAAATCCGGAATTGAAACTTCGACATAGAAACTTTGACATAGAAACTTGGACATCGAGACTTGGGCATCGAGACCTTGACATCGAGACTTCAACATAGGGACCTCGCCATCAAAACTTCGACATCGAAACTTCTCGGGCGTAACTTCGACATGGATACTTCGACATCGTAACTTCGACCTCGACGCTTTCACATCGTCACCTCAACTTCGTCACTTCGGCAAAGAAACTTCTACATCCAAACTTCCACATTGACATCGAATCTTCGACATCGAAACATCGACACCAAAACTTAGACTTGGAAACTTCAATATAGAAACTTCGACGTCGAAACCAGGACATCGAAACTTCGACATCGAAACTTCGACATCGAAACTTCGACATCGAAAATGCGACATTGAAGCTTCCACATCGAAAACTTGACATTGAAGCTCTGACATCGAATTCTTCACATCGAAATTTTGACAGTAATTTTGACACCGAAACTTTGACACCGAAACTTTGACATCGAAACTTTGTAATCGAAACTTTGACATCGAAGCTTTGATTTTGAAACTTGGACATAGAAACTTCGACATTGAAATTTGGGCATCGAAATTTGGGCATAGAATCTTCGACATAGAAACTTCAACATAGAAACATCGACATAGAAACTTTGACATAGAAACTTGGACATCGAGACTTGGGCATCGAGAGTTTGACATCGAGATTTCAACATAGAGACTTCGCTATCAAAACTTCGGCATCGAAACTTCTCAAGCGTAACTTCCACATCGATACCTTGACATCGTAATTTCGACCTCGACACTTTCACATCGTCACCTCAACTTCGACACTTCGGCAAAGAAACTTCTACATCCAAACTTCCACATTGACATCGAAACTTCGATATCGAAACATCGAAATCAAAACTTTGAGTTGGAAACTTCAATATAGAAATTTCGACTTCGAAATCCGGAATTGAAACTTCGACATAGAAACTTTGACATAGAAACTTGGACATCGAGACTTGGGCATCGAGACCTTGACATCGAGACTTCAACATAGGGACCTCGCCATCAAAACTTCGACATCGAAACTTCTCGGGCGTAACTTCGACATCGATACTTCGACATCGTAACTTCGACCTCGACGCTTTCACATCGTCACCTCAACTTCGTCACTTCGGCAAAGAAACTTCTACATCCAAACTTCCACATTGACATCGAATCTTCGACATCGAAACATCGACACCAAAACTTAGACTTGGAAACTTCAATATAGAAACTTCGACGTCGAAACCAGGACATCGAAACTTCGACATCGAAACTTCGACATCGAAACTTCGACATCGAAAATGCGACATTGAAGCTTCCACATCGAAAACTTGACATTGAAGCTCTGACATCGAATTCTTCACATCGAAATTTTGACAGTAATTTTGACACCGAAACTTTGACACCGAAACTTTGACATAGAAACACTGACTTCGAAACTTTGACTTCGAAACCTGGACATAGAAACCTCGACATCGAAATTTGGACATCGAAATTTGGGCATAGGATCTTCGACATAGAAACTTCGAAATAGAAACTTCAACATAGAAACTTGGACATCGAGACCTTGACATCGAGACATCAACATAGAGACTTCGCCATCAAAACTTCGGCATCGAAACTTCTCAAGCGTAACTTCCACATCGATACTTTGACATCGTAATTTCGACCTCGACACTTTCACATCGTCACCTCAACTTCGACACTTCGGCAAAGAAACTTCTACATCCAAACTTCCACATTGACATCGAAACTTCGATATCGAAATATCGACATCAAAATTTTGAGTTGGAAACTTCAATATAGAAACTTAGACTTCGAAATCTGGAATCGAAACTTCGACATCGAAACTTCGACATCAAAACTTTGAGATTGAAGTTTTGACATCGATTCCTTCACATCGAAATTTTGACAGCAATTTTGACATCGAAACTTTGACATCGAAACTTCGACATCGATACTTGGACATAGAAACTTCAATATCGAAATTTGGTCATCGATATTTGGGCATAGAATCTTCAACATAGGAACTTCGACATAGAAACGTCGACATCGAAAATTCGACATCGAAACTTCGACATCGAAGCTTTGGCATCGAAAACTCGACGTCGAAAATTCGACATCGAAACTTCGACATCGAAACTTCGACATCGAAACTTCGCCATCGAAACTTCCACATAGAAACTTCGACATCGAAACATCAACCATAAAGCTTTGGCTTGGAAACTTCAATATAGAAACTTCGACGTCGAAACCTGCACATCGAAACTTCACATGGAATCTTCGACATTGAATCTTCGACATTGAATCTTCGACATCGAAACTTCGACATCGAAATTTCGGCATCGAAGCTTCAACATCAAATCTTCGACATCGAGAATTCGAAATGAAACTTCGACATCGAAACTTCGACATCGATTTTATTCATAGAAACTACGACATCAAAACTTTGACATCGACACCTTGATATTGAAGCTTTGACATCGAATCCTTGACATCGAAATTTTGACAGTAATTTTGACAGTAATTGTGACACCGAAACATTGACACCGAAACTTTGACACCGAAACATTGACATCGGAACCTTGAAATCGAAACTTTGACATCGAAACTTTGACTTTGAAACTTGGACATAGAAACTTTTACATCAAAATTTGGGGATAGAATCTTCGACATGGAAACTTCGACATGGAAACTTCGACATAGAAACTTCGACATAGAAACTTGGTCATCGATACTTGGGCATCGAGACCTTGACATCGAGACTTCAACATACAGACTTCGCCATCAATACTTCGTCATCGAAACTTCTCAAGCGTAACTTCGACATCGATACTTTGACATCGTAACTTCGACTTCGACGCTTTCACATCGTCACTTCAACTTCGACACTTCGGCGAAGAAACTTCTACATACAAGCTTCCACATTGACATCGAATCTTCGACATCGAAACATGGACATCAAAACTTTGACTTGGAAACTTCAATATAGAAACTTCGACATGGAAACTTCGACACCGAAACTTCGACTCCGAAAATTCGACATCGAAACTTCGACATTGAAATTTCGACATCGAAGCTTTCACATCGAAGCCCTGACATTGAAGCTTTGACATCGAATTCTTCACATCGAAATTTTGACAGTAATTTTGACACCGAAACATTGACACCGAAACATTCACACCGAAACATTCACACCGAAACATTGACACCGAACCTTTGACACCGAAACTTAGACACCGAAACCTTGACATAGAAACTTTGCCATCGAAATTTGGACATCAAAACTTTGACTTCGAAACTTTGACTTCGAAACTTGGACATAGAAACTTCGACATCGAAATTTGGGCATAGAATCTAAGACATAGAAACTTCTACATAGAAACTTGGACATCGAGACCTTGACATCGAGACTTCAAAATAGAGACTTCGCCATCAAAACCTCGGCATCGAAACTTCTCAAGCGTAACTAGCACATCGATTCTTTGACATCGTAATTTCGACCTCGACACTTTCATATCGTCACCTCAACTTCGACACTTCGGCAAAGAAACTTCTACACCCAAACTTCCACATTGACATCGAAACTTCGATTTCGAAACATCGACATCAAAACTTTGAGTTGGAAACTTCAATATAGAAACTTCGACTTCGAAATTTGGAAACGAAACTTCGACATCGAAACTTCGGCATCAAAACTTTGACATTGAACCTTTTACATCGATTCCTTAACATAGAAATTTTGACAGCAATTTTGACACCGAAACTTTGACATCGATACTTGGACATAGAAACTTCAATATCGAAACTTCAATATCGAAATTTGGTCATCGATATTTGAGCATAGAATCTTCGACATAGAAACTTCGTCATAGAAACCTCGATATCGAAAATTCGACATCGAACCTTCGACATAGAAATTTCGACATCGAAACTTCGAGATTAAAATTTCGATATCGAAGCTTCGACATCGAAAACTCGACATCGAAAATTCGAAATCGAAAATTGGTAATCGAATATTCGACATCGAAACTTCTACATCGAAACTTCGACATCGAATGTTCGACAACGAAACTTCGACATCGAATCTTCGACATCGAAACTTCAACATCGAAAATTCGATATCGAAACTTCGATATCGAAACTTCGACATAGAAATTTCGACATCGAAACTTCGACATCGATTACCGACATCAAAACTTCGACATCGAAACCTTGACATTGAAGCCTTGACATCGAATCCATAACATCGAAATTTTGACAGTAATTTTGACACTGAAACATTGACACCGAAACTTTGACATCGAAACTTTGTAATCGAAACTTTGACATCGAAGCTTTGACTTTGAAACTTGGACATAGAAACTTCGACATCGAAATTTGGGCATCGAAATTTGGGCATAGAATCTTCGACATAGAAACTTCAACATAGAAACTTCGACATAGAAACTTTGACATAGAAACTTGGACATCGAGACTTGGGCATCGAGACCTTGACATCGAGACTTCAACATAGAGATCTCGCCATCAAAACTTCGACATCGAAACTTCTCAGGCGTAACTTCGACATCGATGCTTTGACATCGTAACTACGACCTCAACGCTTTCACATCGTCACCTCAACTTCGACACTTCGGCAAAGAAACTTCTACATCCAAACTTCCACATTGACATCGAATCTTCCACATTGACATCGAATCTTCGACATCGAAACATCGACATCAAAACTTTGACTTGAAAACTTCAATATAGTAACTTCGACGTCGAAACCTGGACGTCGAACTTCGACCGCGAAACTTCGACCTCGAAACTTCGACATCGAAACTGCGACATTGAAGCTTCCACATCGAAACCTTCACATTGAAGCTCTGACATCGAATTCTTCACATCGATATTTTGACAGTAATTTTGACACCGAAACTTTGACACCGAAACTTTGACATAGAAACACTGACTTCGAAACTTTGACTTCGAAACCTGGACATAGAAACTTCGACATCGAAATTTGGGCATAGAATCCTCGACATAGAAACTTGGACATCGAGACCTTGACATCGAGACTTCAACATAGAGACTTCGCCATCAAAACTTCGGCATCGAAACTTCTCAAGCGTAACTTCCACATCGATACTTTGTCATCGTAATTTCGACCTCGACACTTTCACATCGTCACCTCAACTTCGACACTTCGGCAAAGAAACTTCTACATCCAAACTTCCACATTGACATCGAAACTTCGATATCGAAACATCGACATCAAAACTTTGACTTGGAAACTTCAATATATAAACTTCGACGTCGAAACCTGAAATCGAAACTTCGACATCAAAACTTTGACATTGGAGCTTTGACATCAATTCCTTCACATCGAAATTTTGACAGTAATTTTGATACAGAAACTTTGACATCGAAACTTTGTAGTCGAAACTTTGACATCGAAACTTTGACAACGAAACTTCGACATCGATACTTGGACATAGAAACTTCAATATCGAAATTATGGCATCGAAATTTGGGCATAGAATCTTCGACATAAAAACTTCGACATAGAAACTTGGACATCGAGACCTTGACATCGAGACTTCAACATAGAGACTTCGCCATCAAAACTTCGGCATCGAAACTTCTCAAGCGTAACTTCCACATCGATACTTTGACATCGTAATTTGGACCTCGACACTTTCACATCGTCACCTCAACTTCGACACTTCGGCAAAGAAACTTCTACATCCAAACTTCCACATTGACATCGAAACTTCGATATCGAAACATCGACATCAAAACTTTGAGTTGGAAACTTCAATATAGAAATTTCGACTTCGAAATCTTGAATCGAAACTTCGACATCGAAACTTCGACATAAAAACTTTGACGTTGAAGCTTTGACATCAATTCCTTTACAGCGAAATTTTGACACCAATTTTGACACCGGAACTTTGACATCGAAACTTTGTAATCGAAACTTAGACATCCAAACTTTGACATCGAAACTTCCACATCGATACTTGGACATAGAAACTTCAATATCGAAATTTGGTCATCAATATTTGGGCATAGAATCTTCAACATAGAAACTAAGACATAGAAACCTCGACATCGAAACTTCGACATCGAATCTTCGACATCGAAACTACGACATCGAAGCTTTCACACCGAAAACCCGACATCGAAAATTGGACATCGGAAATTCGACATCGAAAATTCGACAACGAAGCTTCGATTTCGAAACTTCGACATCGAATCTTCGACATCGAAACTTCGACATCGAAACTTAGACATCGAGACTTCGACATAGAAACTTCGAAATCGAAACTTCGACATCGATTTTCGACATCAAAGCTTCCACATCGAAACCTTGACATTGAAGCTTTAACATCAAATCCATAACATCGAAATATTGACAGTAATTTTGACACTGAAAAATTGACACCGAAACTTTGACATCGAAACTTTGACATCGAAGCTTTGACATCGAAGCTTTGACTTTGAAAGTTGGACATAGAAACTTCGACATTTAAATTTGGGCATCGAAATTTGGGCATAGAATCTTCCACATAGAAACTTCAACATAGAAACTTCGACATCCATTTTCGACATCGAAACCTTGACATTGAAGCTTTGACATCGGATCCATAACATCGAAATTTTGAAAGTAATTTTGACACTGAAACATTGACACCGAAACTTTGACAACGAAACTTTGACATCGAAACTTTGTAATCGAAACTTTGACATCGAAGCTTTGACTTTGAAACTTGGACATAGAAACTTCGACATTGAAATTTGGGCATCGAAATTTGGGCATAGAATCTTCGACATAGAAACTTCAACATAGAAACTTCGACATAGAAACTTCGACATAGAAACTTCGACATAGAAACTTCGACATAGAAACTTTGACATAGAAACTTGGACATCGAGACTTGGGCATCGAGACCTTGACATCGAGACTTCAACATAGAGACCTCGCCATCAAAACTTCGACATCGAAACTTCTCAGGCGTAACTTCGACATCGATACTTTGACATCGTAACTTCGACCTCGACGCTTTCACATCGTCACCTCAACTTCGACACTTCGGCAAAGAAACTTCTACATCCAAACTTCCACATTGACATCGAATCTTCGACATCGAAACATCGACATCAAAACTTTGACTTGGAAGCTTCAATATAGAAACTTCGACGTTGAAACCTGGAAATCGAAACTACGACCTCGAAACTTCGACATCGAAACTTCGACATCGAAACTGCGACATTGAAGCTTCCACATCGAAACCTTGACATTGAAGCTCTGACATCGAATTCTTCACATCGAAATTTTGACAGTAATTTTGACACCGAAACTTTGACACCGAAACTTTGACATAGAAACACTGACTTCGAAACTTTGACTTCGAAACCTGGACATAGAAACTTCGACATCGAAATTTGGACATCGAAATTTGGGCATAGAATCTTCGACATAGAAACTTAGACATAGAAACTTCGACATAGAAACTTGGACATCGAGACCTTGACATCGAGACTTCAACATAGAGACTTCGCCATCAAAACTTCGGCATCGAAACTTCTCAAGCGTAACTTCCACATCGATACTTTGACATCGTAATTTCGACCTCGATACTTTCACATCGTCACCTCAACTTCGACACTTCGGCAAAGAAACTTCTACATCCAAACTTCCACATTGACATCGAAACTTCGATATCGAAACATCGACATCAAAACTTTGACTTGGAAACTTCAATATAGAAACTTCGACGTCGAAACCTGAAATCGAAACTTCGACATCAAAACTTTGACATGGAAGCTTTGACTTCGATTCCTTCACATCGAAATTTTGACAGTAATTTTGATACAGATGCTTTGACATTGAAACTTTGTAATTGAAACTTTGACATCGAAACTTCGACATCGATACTTGGACATAGAAACTTCAATGTCGAAATTTGGGCATCGAAATTTGGTCATAGAACCTTCGACATAGAAACTTCTACATAGAAACTTCGACATAGAAACTTGGACATCGAGACCTTGACATCGAGACTTCAACATAGAGACTTCGCCATCAAAACTTCGGCATCGAAACTTCTCAAGCGTAACTTCCACATCGATACTTTGACATCGTAATTTCGACCTCGATACTTTCACATCGTCACCTCAACTTCGACACTTCGGCAAAGAAACTTCTACATCCAAACTTCCACATTGACATTGAAACTTCGATATCGAAACATCGACATCAAAACTTTGACTTGGAAACTTCAATATAGAAACTTCGACGTCGAAACCTGAAATCGAAACTTCGACATCAAAACTTTGACATGGAAGCTTTGACTTCGATTCCTTCACATCGAAATTTTGACAGTAATTTTGATACAGAAGCTTTGACATTGAAACTTTGTAATTGAAACTTTGACATCGAAACTTCGACATCGATACTTGGACATAGAAACTTCAATGTCGAAATTTGGGCATCGAAATTTGGTCATAGAACCTTCGACATAGAAACTTCTACATAGAAACTTCGACATAGAAACTTGGACATCGAGACCTTGACATCGAGACTTCAACATAGAGACTTCGCCATCAAAACTTCGGCATCGAAACTTCTCAAGCGTAACTTCCACATCGATACTTTGACATCGTAATTTCGACCTCGATACTTTCACATCGTCACCTCAACTTCGACACTTCGGCAAAGAAACTTCTACATCCAAACTTCCACATTGACATCGAAACTTCGATATCGAAACATCGACATCAAAACTTTGACTTGGAAACTTCAATATAGAAACTTCGACGTCGAAACCTGAAATCGAAACTTCGACATCAAAACTTTGACATGGAAGCTTTGACTTCGATTCCTTCACATCGAAATTTTGACAGTAATTTTGATACAGAAGCTTTGACATTGAAACTTTGTAATTGAAACTTTGACATCGAAACTTCGACATCGATACTTAGAAATAGAAACTTCAATGTCGAAATTTGGGCATCGAAATTTGGTCATAGAACCTTCGACATAGAACCTTCGACATAGAAACTTCGACATAGAAACTTCGACATAGAAACTTCGACATAGAAACTTCGACATAGAAACTTGGACATCGAGACTTGGGCATCGAGACCTTGACATCGAGACTTCAGCATAGAGACTTTGCCATCAAAACTTCGATATCGAAACTTCGCAAGCGTAACTCCGACTCCGAAACTTCGACATCGAAATTTCAACACCGAAACTTTGACTTCGTAACTTTGACGCTGAAACTTCGACATCGAAGTTTCAACACATGCGTCATCTGCATCGAAACTTGGACATAGAAACTTCGACATCGAAATTTGGACAAAGAAATTTGGGCATCGAAATTTGGGCATAGAATCTTCGACATAGAAACTTAGACATAGAAACTTCGACATAGAAACTTGGACATCGAGACCTTGACATCGAGACTTCAACATAGAGACTTCGCCATCAAAACTTCGGCATCGAAACTTCTCAAGCGTAACTTCCACATCGATACTTTGACATCGTAATTTCGACCTCGATACTTTCACATCGTCACCTCAACTTCGACACTTCGGCAAAGAAACTTCTACATCCAAACTTCCACATTGACATCGAAACTTCGATATCGAAACATCGACATCAAAACTTTGACTTGGAAACTTCAATATAGAAACTTCGACGTCGAAACCTGAAATCGAAACTTCGACATCAAAACTTTGACATGGAAGCTTTGACTTCGATTCCTTCACATCGAAATTTTGACAGTAATTTTGATACAGAAGCTTTGACATTGAAACTTTGTAATTGAAACTTTGACATCGAAACTTCGACATCGATACTTGGACATAGAAACTTCAATGTCGAAATTTGGGCATCGAAATTTGGTCATAGAACCTTCGACATAGAAACTTCTACATAGAAACTTCGACATAGAAACTTGGACATCGAGACCTTGACATCGAGACTTCAACATAGAGACTTCGCCATCAAAACTTCGGCATCGAAACTTCTCAAGCGTAACTTCCACATCGATACTTTGACATCGTAATTTCGACCTCGATACTTTCACATCGTCACCTCAACTTCGACACTTCGGCAAAGAAACTTCTACATCCAAACTTCCACATTGACATCGAAACTTCGATATCGAAACATCGACATCAAAACTTTGACTTGGAAACTTCAATATAGAAACTTCGACGTCGAAACCTGAAATCGAAACTTCGACATCAAAACTTTGACATGGAAGCTTTGACTTCGATTCCTTCACATCGAAATTTTGACAGTAATTTTGATACAGAAGCTTTGACATTGAAACTTTGTAATTGAAACTTTGACATCGAAACTTCGACATCGATACTTGGACATAGAAACTTCAATGTCGAAATTTGGGCATCGAAATTTGGTCATAGAACCTTCGACATAGAAACTTCTACATAGAAACTTCGACATAGAAACTTGGACATCGAGACCTTGACATCGAGACTTCAACATAGAGACTTCGCCATCAAAACTTCGGCATCGAAACTTCTCAAGCGTAACTTCCACATCGATACTTTGACATCGTAATTTCGACCTCGATACTTTCACATCGTCACCTCAACTTCGACACTTCGGCAAAGAAACTTCTACATCCAAACTTCCACATTGACATCGAAACTTCGATATCGAAACATCGACATCAAAACTTTGACTTGGAAACTTCAATATAGAAACTTCGACGTCGAAACCTGAAATCGAAACTTCGACATCAAAACTTTGACATGGAAGCTTTGACTTCGATTCCTTCACATCGAAATTTTGACAGTAATTTTGATACAGAAGCTTTGACATTGAAACTTTGTAATTGAAACTTTGACATCGAAACTTCGACATCGATACTTGGACATAGAAACTTCAATGTCGAAATTTGGGCATCGAAATTTGGTCATAGAACCTTCGACATAGAAACTTCTACATAGAAACTTCGACATAGAAACTTGGACATCGAGACCTTGACATCGAGACTTCAACATAGAGACTTCGCCATCAAAACTTCGGCATCGAAACTTCTCAAGCGTAACTTCCACATCGATACTTTGACATCGTAATTTCGACCTCGATACTTTCACATCGTCACCTCAACTTCGACACTTCGGCAAAGAAACTTCTACATCCAAACTTCCACATTGACATCGAAACTTCGATATCGAAACATCGACATCAAAACTTTGACTTGGAAACTTCAATATAGAAACTTCGACGTCGAAACCTGAAATCGAAACTTCGACATCAAAACTTTGACATGGAAGCTTTGACTTCGATTCCTTCACATCGAAATTTTGACAGTAATTTTGATACAGAAGCTTTGACATTGAAACTTTGTAATTGAAACTTTGACATCGAAACTTCGACATCGATACTTGGACATAGAAACTTCAATGTCGAAATTTGGGCATCGAAATTTGGTCATAGAACCTTCGACATAGAAACTTCGACATAGAAACTTCGACATAGAAACTTCGACATAGAAACTTCGACATAGAAACTTGGACATCGAGACTTGGGCATCGAGACCTTGACATCGAGACTTCAGCATAGAGACTTTGCCATCAAAACTTCGATATCGAAACTTCGCAAGCGTAACTCCGACTCCGAAACTTCGACATCGAAATTTCAACACCGAAACTTTGACTTCGTAACTTTGACGCTGAAACTTCGACATCGAAGTTTCAACACATGCGTCATCTGCATCGAAACTTGGACATAGAAACTTCGACATCGAAATTTGGACAATGAAATTTGGGCATCGAAATTTGGGCATAGAATCTTCGACATAGAAACTTCGACATAGAAACTTTGACATAGAAACTTCGACATAGAAACTTGGACATCGAGACTTGGGCATCGAGACCTTTACATCGAGACTTCAACATAGACACTTTGCCATCAAAACTTCGACATCGAAACTTCGCAAGCGTAACTTCGACCTCGACACTTTCACATCGTCACTTCGACATCGACACTTCGGCAAAGAAACTTATACATCCAAACTTCCGCATTGAATCTTCGACATCGATACTTTGACTACGAAACTTCGACATCGAAACATTGACATGAAAACTTTGACTTGGAAGCTTTAATATAGAAACTTAGACGTCGAAACTTGGACATGGAAACTTCTACATCGAAACTACATCGTAACTTCGACATCGTAACTTCGACATCGAAACTTTGACATCGAAACGTTGACATCAAATATTTGACATCGAAACTTTCACATCCAATCTTTCACATTGAAATTTTGACATAGTAATTTTTACACCGAAACATTGACACCGAAACTTTGACACCGTAACTTTGACATAGAAACGTCCGACATCGAAACCTGCATCGAAACCTACATCGAAACGTCTGACATTGAATACTTGACATGGAAGTTTCGACAAGTGATATTTCACTACGAAAGTTCGACATCGAGACTTAGACATCGAGACTTAGACATCGAGACTTCGACACCATAACTTCGGCATCGAAACTTCGACATCGACAGTTTGACCTCGAAACTCCGACATCGAAACCTGACATCGAAACTACGACATCGAAACTTCGTCATCGAAAATTTGGCTTCGAAACTGCGACATAGAAACTTGGATTTCGATACTTGGACATGGAGACTTCGACATAGAGACTTTGACATAGAGACTTCGACATCAAAACTGCGACATAGAAACTTGGACTTCGATACTTCGACATGGAGACTTCGACATAGAGACTTCGACATAGAGACTTCGACATCAAAACTGCGACATAGAGACTTCGACATCAAAACTGCGACATAGAAACTTGGATTTCGATACTTCGACATGGAGACTTCGACATAGAGACTTCGACATAGAGACTTCGACTTAGAGACTTTGACATTGACACTTCGACATCGAAACCTCGACATGGAAACCTCGACATCGAAACTTCGTCATCAAATTTCGGCATCAAACTTCGACATCGAAACTTCCACATTGAAGTTTGAACACAAACACGTCCAACAGCGAAACGTCCGACACCGAAACGTTCGATATCGCAAATCTGAAATCGAAAGACCGTCATTGAAATTCCATCATCCAAACACTAGCCTCGAAAGTCCGACCTCGGTAGTTTGCAATCGAGGGTTCGACATAGAAGTTTGGACACCGAAACCTCCGACATCGAATATTGGACATGGAAGTTTTGGCAACTGATATTTCACTATCAGAGTTCGGCGTCGAGATTTCGGCACCGAGAGTTCGAAACCGACGCTTCGACACCGTGGCTTCGGCATCGAAACTTCAAGATCGAAATTTCGACATCGAAATTTCAACACGGGAACTTCGACATCGAAACTTTGACATCGAAGTTTCAACACAGATGCGTCCGACACCGAAATGTCCGACACTCAAACGTCCGATACCGAAACGTCCGATATTGCAAATCTGAAATCGAAAGACCATCACCGAAATTGCGACATCCAAACATTGACCTCGAAAGTCCGACCTCGTGTGTTTGCCATCGAGTGTTCGACATCGAATATTGGACTCCGAAACGTCCGAGATGGAAATCTCCGGCAATGAAACCTCGGACATTGAAACTTCTGACATCGAATATTGGATATGGAAGTTTCGACAACTGATTATTACTACCAGAGTTCGGCATCGAGAGTCTGGCATCGAAACGTCCCACATCGAAACGTCCGACATTGAATACTTGACATGGAAGTTTCCACAACGGATATTTCACTACGAAAGTTCGACATCGAGACTTCGACATCGGGTCTTTGACATCGAGACTTCGGCATCGAAGTTTCAACTCAGATGCGTCCGACAGAGAAACGTCCGACACTCAAACGTCCGACACCGAAACGTTGGATATCGCAAATCTGAAATCGAAATACCGTCATCGAAATTGCGACATCCAAACACTAACCTCGAAAGTTCGACCTCGTGTGTTTGCTATCGAGTGTTCGATATCGAAGTTTGGACACCGAAACCTCCGACATTTAAACGTCTGACATCGAATATTAGACATGGAAGTTTCGACAACTGATATTTTTACTCTTTCTACTGGTAAGTAGGGGAAGTATCGTATTCCACCCAAAAATTCGATGTCGAGATTTCACCAGAAATATATGTTTTGAGGCCCCCTGAATTCAAGAAAAAGCATTTTTGGAAAAAGGTCCGTGTGTGTTTCTGTGTGTCAGTCTGTGTGTCTGTCAGTCTTTGGACAGCATAACTCAAAAACGAAAAGTCGGTTAAAAACATAGTTCGTATTAAAGTTTAATGTCTTTCAAGGATGCGACACGAAGATTTTGCCCCACCCTAAACTACCCTTTACATAGAAAAATTTTCGAAAATTTTGATTTCCTTGAAAATGGCTCTAACGATTTTGATTAAAATGGCATATGTTTGAGATATTTTTATGACAAATGAAATACATATCTTGAATTTTCTGGCTATAGCCCCTGTAGTCGTATTTACTCTGGACGACTTTTGCATAACTGGTAAACCTTTAGAGGTAGACTAAATCGTACAACACAAAAAATGTAGATCTTGCTAAAATACACAATTTATGTCTGAATAATTTTTCTTGTAGGGTGAACCATTTCGGAGATATTCCTTGTTATGTGTGTGAGTTTCGGAAAACTTGGAAAACTTGAAATGGATCATCGTTGTTCATTTTTTCTTTCTCTACTGGTAAGTAGGGAAAGTATTGATCTCCACCCAAAAATTCGATGTCCAAATTTCACCGGAAATATGTTTTGAGACCCCCTGAATTAAAAAAAAGAGCATTTTTAGAAAAAGGTCCGTGTGTGTGTGTGTGTGTGTGTGTGTGTGTGTGTGTGTGTGTGTGTGTGTGTCAGTCGGTATGTCTGTGTGTCACTCTGTGGACAGCATAACTCAAAAACGAAAAGTCGGTTAAAAGCCAAAGTTAGTATTTAAGTTTAATGTCTTTCAAGGATACAACACGAAGATTTTGAAGAAAATATCCCCACCCTAAACTACCCTTTACATGGAAAATTTTTCGAAAATTTTGGTTTTCTTGAAAATGGCTCTAACGATGTTGGTTAAAATGTCATATGTTTGAGATATTTTTATGACAAATGAAATGTATATCTTGAATTTTCTGGCTATAGCCCCTGTAGTCCTATTTACTCTGGACGACTTATGCATAACTGGTAAACCGTTAGAGATAGACCAAATCATACCATACAAAAAATGTAGATCTTGCTAAAATACACAATTTATGTCACAATAAATTTTCTTGTAGGGTGAACCATTTCGGAGATATTCCTTGTTATGTGTGTGAGTTTCGGAAAACTTAGAACTTTCGTGAAATGGTTCATGGTTGTTCATTTTTTTATATGTTAAGTGTGCAAAGACAACAGAATCTCAAAGCTTTAAAACATTTGACTATCGTACAAAGCCCACTGTATTCTAACATTCCCCTTGCACCTACAAGGAAATAAGGAATAAGGTAATTTGTACAAATGTTTATCTTAACTAACACGAAGAAGATATAGGAGTAAGGGTTTGTAAGAATGGTTAGTACAAGAGTAGAGAAAGTCATGTGAGTGCAACACATAAGCTTTTTTCTTTTACTTTTATTTGGAAGTCTCCTATCTTCTTATTTCTTTCTTCCTGTTTGTTAATATTTTCAATGTAACTAAATACCCCCTGTTGTTCTACTTCTTGCACAGATAGAGATATCGATTTTCCATTTGCATTTTTGAGCGTTCACTTTCAGTTAGATAATGTTCTAAACTTTCCACACAAACACACACACAAACACACACACACACACACACACACACACATACACACACACAAACAGGCGCGTGCGCAAACACGCACGCACACACATTTATAATTTGCTCTTAGGCCATTTAAGAATATTGTTGCCCTCTAATTCAAGGTTTTGAATTCCTTTTGTACATTGCTGTACAGGTGTTAGGGGTATACACAGAGTATTTCGATAAATGCTATCTTAATATGTATCCACTTCGATGTATTAGTTTTTTGTTTCTCTTCGTCTAACAGCTTTTCTACGAACCAATCACATAGTTCTCTTCCTGATATTTTCTGCACGGTCGTAATTACGCCACAAATAGACAACGTCTATCAGTGCAGACTAATCATTTTGCTTCCAAGTGTTCACAACTTTAATGCGTGACCTACTGGTCTAGGTCTGGTCAAGAAGATCACATAACCGGCCGGGGGGGGGGGGGGCTGGAGTGCTGACCACCTCCCTCCTCCAGAACCTGCGTCCCACTCATGATGCCTATAGTGGGCAGAGGTTGGGGACACAGCGGTCGGGCGGTAGGCCTTTGACCGGATGGGCTGTAGTGTCATGGAGTTACGTTTTTACTGGCCTAGGTACCGTGGTGTCATTGACCTTGCAGAAAGCATCTGACCTCTTCCAACACAACATTCGAAACAGCGAGGCCTGCCCACTCTGCACTATGCTTTTCGCTCCACCCTCTCGGAAAATATAAAGACAACTGTCTTGTGTGTCCCACAAGAGGTACTAACTGATCTGAAAACATATCACCCTTAAGTAAAATTACAAGTCCACAATTGAAGCAAATATTGATGTAATATCGCTCATACCAATACAAATATTTTCATTTGTAACCCTACCAGCCCGTATGTTTACTTTCTCTGCTACGTATAGCAGAGGAAGCATTGTATTTTACCCAACAAATCGATGTCGAGAGTTCGCAGGAAATATACCAGGTGACCCACTCCAGCCGGCTTTCGAATAAGTAGACAACCCTGTGTGCGTTAAAAGAGTTGCAGAAATAACAGGGATAAATCCAGTCAGTGGCGTGTGTGAACTTTGTTCTGCTTGTAAGAGAATAGAGTGGAGCGGCAAAGGAAATGACCAGGATTCAAATATTGATGTAATATCGCTCATACCAATACAAATATTTTCATTTATAACCCTACCAGCCCGTATGTTTACTTTCTCTGCTACGTATAGCAGAGGAAGCATTGTATTTTACCCAACAAATCGATGTCGAGAGTTCACAGGAAATATACCAGGTGACCCACTCCAGCCGGCTTTCGGATAAGTAGACAACTCTGTGTGCGTTAAAAGAGTTGCAGAAATAACAAGGATAAATCCAGTCAGTGGCGTGTGTGAACTTTGTTCTGCTTGTAAGAGAATAGAGCGGAGCGGCAAAGGAAATGATCAGGCTTCAACTGGCGTGTGCAGCGCGTGATAATAGAGAGGAAAAGTCTTAAAATATTTTCCACTTCACTTACAAGACTATTTACCAGGGAATAAACTCGTTTCTGTTTAGTTGCTATTGTCTAACATTACGGATTACAAATTGTAAATTGCCGTAACAAAATCCATGTAAACATGAGGGCACGTAATGTTTCATTGGAGTCTCAAAGCCTACTGTATTCTTATGTTTGCCTTGCACCTACAAATGCTTATCTCAGCTAGCACAAAGAAGATATAGGAATAAGAGTTTGTTAGAATGGTTAGTACAGAGTAGAGAAAGTTATGTGAGAGTAACATTAGATTTTTCCAAACTCCATTTCCTTTTTATTTTCCTTAAAATGATTTTCTAATCTTTAAATCAATGGAAAACTAGGTAGGAATTTAGGAGGAAATAAAACAACTTTACTAACGCTTAATCGGCTTGACATTGCATCCAACACTCCTCTATGTTGACTTTAAAAGGCGATACTTGTGACAGTGAAGCACCAATGCATAATACAATGTTGTGAACTTCAGCTAATATAGAAGTGGTATAGAATTATTGGTGTTTAGCTTCAAATTCCTAAGGCTGCGCTCTATTATCGTTCACTCCTTTTCTTATTAAAAACATCACTCGACTGCGCTTTGCGGCTAAGGACCCTTGTCATACTTTGCGGCTTCCGGCTGCCAAGGAATATTTTGTGTCTCAATTAAAAATCTCGACCATTGCTTCACCCTGTTTTTAGTTCAGATGTTGGTATCTCTTTCATATAATTAGGCAGTCACAAGGTCAAAGCGTGAGCGAAAGCCAAAGCCTTGGGGTGTCGTTTTGAAACAAAGTTGGGACGACCAGCCGTGAAGAGGGAGCAGTGTGACGCCGGCCACACATCAAAGCAGGCTCAAGATCAGCCACCACTTACCACTACGTTACTAGGCAACGCGGCCGGTGAGTGTGTAGACAGTACGAAAAGCTTCGAGCAAACGTGTATTTTCAGATAAACCAAACGGCATCTAGCTCTCGGTATTATAAGTGAATGCGACGAACAGTTCTTAATGTGTTTAGCATTGAAGCTGTACACTGAGCAGTATTTGTGTCAAGTTTACTGTAGGACAACAGCTGTGAGTTGCAAGATCACAACGAATTGTAAATTGTATTGTCGATAAAACAGAGGACTGCGTATTTTGATTCAGTTTTAGAAGAAATAAAGTGACATTAGAGGTAACTGGGCTTGTCACTTGTCACAATATTAATCGAAGCAATGTATCGCATTCCATCCAAAAATTCAATGGCGAGATTTCACCATAAACACCTATTTTGAAGTCATTTGAATCCAATAAAATATATTTAGAAAAAAGTCCGCGAGTAGAGTGCTGTTCTGAAACCATAATTCAAAGCTGCGATGTGTTGCACCCATATTCTTGGTTCTGTATATACCATCCTTTCAGGCAGCATTTTACCAACCTTCTCAGCGTTCGCGTACATCACAGCGAGGGGCGTGAGTGTGGAGAAGCGTTGTGCTTTTTTGTTCTACCAGGCAGCTGTGTATGTTAGAAACCATGAGACTGAGTTTTTAGGTGAAAATGTCAAACTTTCCGGTTTTTGCATTACATTACACAAATATTCCACAGATACCTGAGAATCCTTTTGGGCTTTTTTAAAAGTCCCGCGGCATGTTTAACTCACTCATACGGCACCTTTTAACCACACTGGGCTAGAACAGATTCTGTATGTTTTTTCTCAGTTTTGCATGTTTGGGAATGAAATATATTCCTTATAATATTTCAGTTTTCCTCTAATCTGTATGTAAATTTGCATGCATAATCTCAAACGTTCTCTCTAAAGATTCAAATATGCGTTTTATGATTACTTCATTTATTAGCTCCCAAAAAAGGAGAATTTTAAGACAAACAACTCTTGAAAACAAAAATGTATTTCTTTGCAAGTAACATCAGCTTCAATCAAATACTTCCATTCAGTATTACTTTACTAAGGTATTAAAAAATGCCATTATCATATTTCTCTGAAAAATTGATTGCGCAAAGATAAATCTTTTTGTAGAGTGAACCACTTCGGAGATATTGCTTGTTATTTGTGTTAGTTTCGGAAAACTTAAAACTTTTGTAAAATGAAAAACATATTTGTTCATTTTTTATATGTTAAGCGTGCAAAGAGAACGGAATCTCAAAGCTATAAAACATTTGACCATCGGAAAAGCCTACTGCATTCTAATATTCCTCTTGCACCTACAAGGAAATAAGCAATAACAAATTTCTATAAATGTTTATCTCAACTAACACGAAGAAGATATAGAAATAAGAGTTTGTAAGAATGGTTAGTACAAGAGTGGAGAAAATCATGTGAGTGCAACACATCAGATTTTTAGTAGTAGTAGTCAGATTTTTGTACCACTTGCGGTTTACCAATTAAAAAGAAAAAAAAAAAAATCAAAATATGCGCTTTTCCCTGGATAATAACTTAAACATGTGGTATTTTAATCAAAATCTTTAGAGCCAGTTTTGAAAAAGTACAAATTTTAGAATAGATTCCATGTAAAGTGTATTTGGAACATTGAACTTAATACCAAGTTTAGTGTGTCTTGGTTTATGATTTGCACTGTTCACAGATAGACTCGCACACACGGACACACACATACACAAAAGCTCTTTTTTATTCAGGGAGACTCAAAATACGTATCTGCAGTGAAATCTGAATATCGAATTTTTGGATGGAACAATTGAATCGATTGGAGTTAATGACATTAAACTTCCTCTCTCTCTCTCTCTCTCTCTCTCTCTCTCTCTCTCTCTCTCTCTCTCTCTCTCTCTCTCTCTCTCTCTCTGTCCTAGGACAGCATAAGCCGAACACGGAAGATCGATTAAATATCAAATTTGGTATTTTAAATTCAACATTTTCCAAAAATACACAAGAATATTAAAAAAAAAAAAAAAAAAAAAAAAATCTCTCCACCGCAAACTATCTAACCTTTGTATGCAATCATTTTCGACAATTTTGATTTCTTTAGATGGAAGTTGCTTATGGTTTGTTTAAATTAAAATATCACTGCTTCAGATGTTTACAATGCAAAAGAAGTGTATATTAACTTGAATTTTGCGAGAATAGTCTGTGAAGTCTTCTTTCTAAGTATTTCTGCTGAAATCTTACTACGCAATAAAATATATATCTAATAAGACACAAATTAAAACTGTCGAGTGAACCATTTCCGAGACATTCATTGTTATTTGTTGGAATCTTTAAATATCTTTTCTCGTGGTCATGCGAAAGCATGGGATTTCTGTTCACCCGTTCTTTAAAAGTCTTGACTGTGACTTTATTTACAGCATCTTAAATCCTACTGTTTCCTATTCGAAATGTGTAAATTGAGTTGAATGTTTATCTATGTTAAGATTAAGTTGTTTCTAAGAATGGCTCATTGAAGAGGGAGTTGAGAAAGTCATGTGCATGCAACCCATCAGATTTTAATTTTTAATTGTATTTTTTTCGTGATGAATACATGCGAGGGATGAGTATGACATTTGATTTTAGTAGATTGGGATTTAAAAATTCATGTTGGCACATGATATTTTTGTTTCCATGACTGTACCCTAGTTGCTCATGCTCCCAACCTTGTCCTTTATTCACCTCACATAAAAATACGGGAGGCCTATCAACCACACACGGTTTGGGGGAGGGGTAAAGAAAGAGAAAAGGGAAAGGTGAAAAAACAGAGGAATGCAGCAAGGTGGTTGACCCTGAGACAAAAGAAGAACCATTGTAGTTCTAGAACTCCATGTCAGACACCGACACAAGACAGATTGCAACCTTCGCCATCTATTGGCAACCTCAAACTTTGCAGTAAGAACTACGGAAACCAACTTCGTAAAGTAAACTGGTTTACCACATTCGAATATGAATGTTTAGAAATGCAATACCTTTGTTATAAAATGCTAAAATTAGTTACTACGTTCTGTAACTATAACCTCCATTCAAAGAATAACAACGAAAGTTACCGGTTCCAGCAGTACCGCTAGTGTACACGACATTTCACAGATCACAGTTGGTAGTACGGGCTGCTGGAGCACCATCTAGTGGCAATAGCTGTAACCTACTGTATAGACGCTGTGGAATAGTGTTGATGTGTGCTGAAAGATGGCAGGAGTAAGGGCGTGAAGTGTGCTGCGATCTACCGTGCATTTTCTGTCTTGAATAAAAATGTTCTAAAACCATGCAAAGAGATTGTCTTGACTATTACTTACTATCGCAAAAATACCGGTTTTGTCAAAGTAGCATAAATAAATTATAGGGGATAAATCAGCATAACGTACTTCTTTTTATTTACAAATCTGGCCTTATAATGAAGGTTGAAGGTTTGCCATGTGACATGAATAGCTCAGATTGACATTTTTTTTTCTTTTTTTTTACTTTCTCAACTACTTGCTTACTGGGAATGCACTTTTTGAGATTCTCTGAGTGGAAAAGCAACAGTATGTGTGGAAAAACCCCTGTGAACAGAATAACTCAAAATCATAAAGTCGGTTAAATATTGGACTTCATATTTAATTTCAGTGACTTTAAAAGATGCAAAAATTAATAAATCTCCCCAACCTAAACTACACTTGGAATGCAACATATTTTAATAATTTCGATTTTCTCAAAAGTGACTAACTTTTGTATAAAAATACCCTATGTTTGAAATATTTCCATGATTATGCTGATATTTTCTGAATGTAAGGCGTTATTCCTTATTTTTGTCCTGTCCCCCCTTATTTCCCTATACCTAGATGGAAATATATAAGAGAATTTTGAAAAGTTTATCTTGATTAACATGGAAATAAGTAGAAGAATAAACCTTTGTAAGAATAATTTTTAGAAGAGAAAGTCATGTGAGTGCAACACATCAGTTTTTTAATTAGAAAAATAAATGTTTTAAAGTGCGAATAGGTAATTAGTTGTGAACTTTGAAAACAAGCCATACTTATTATTGAATATTAAAAGGTAATACAAAATATTTGTTGTAGATTGAAGTTATTTACACCGTTCTGTATTTACCGTGCATATGATTTCAAAGACTAGCTCAACTGTACATGGCTAAGTGGTCTATACAGACTTGTGACGTCTGTGACTGTTAACATTTTGCTGATATCCGTACCAAATTTGCAATAATGGTTGAGTTATTAAAAACAAAAACACAATACACTAAGTTAAAATATGTTTTCAGCAATAGGTTCTTTTAAATTCACACCCGGGTCATGCTATTGTGGGTTTGAACTTGAAATTCCTGTCTACCAGCAGATGTTAATGAAATGTATCTAATCTCCAAGGTATATGTATATTTATTATATATTATTTATTTTTTTATGTTTTAAGACGTAACACTCTGTTATTTTCAAATTTTAGCTTTTATATTTTATATTCGTTGTTTTGTTAACTATTTTGTTACTTTTGTGTTAGTATTCTTTGTATTTTGGGCAGCCTGTAACTGAGACAGGAAGATGTTAAAATAAAAAAAAAATAAAAAAAAAAAAATGGAGTTGCACACACACAATATTTGATAGTTGAGTTTTGCCATTTATGTATTATCATAATGTCATAATGTTTCTACCTGTCTTCGTTTTTAACATTTAGGCAGCAATTAAATAGTTATGTTCTGAGGTCCCCTTAATTAAAAGGGGGAAAAAGAACGTGCGTGCGTATCAGACTGGACAGCATTACTCAAGAACCAATAGTTGGTAAAAAAGTAGTTAAGTTTAATATATTTTAAGGGTACGACACGAAGATTTTGAAGAAAATTCCTGCACTCTAAACTACCCTTCACACGGAAAATGTTGATTTTCTCGAAAATGGCTCTAACGATTTTGATTAAAATGACACATGTTTAAGATATTTTTATGACACATGAAATGTATATTTTGAATTTCCTGGCTATAGTCCCTGTAATCGTATTTACTCTGGACGACTTTTGCATAACTGGTAAGTAAGAGGTGAACCAAATTTTACTATACAAAAAATGTAGATCTTGCTAAAATACACCAGTTATGTCTAAATTTTTTTGTAGAGTGAACCATTTCGGAGATATTCCTTGTTATTTGTGCGAGTGTTGAAATACTTTTTTGTGAAATGCAAGATCAGTATTCATTTTTTATACATTAGCTGTGCAAAGAGAATGGAATCTCAAGGCTTTAAAACACTTGACTATCGCTCAAAGCCTACTGTATTCTAATATTCCTTCTCCTTGTACTTACAGGGAAATAAATAATAAGATAATTTCTGCAATTGTTGATCTGAAATAACGCGAAGAAGCTAATATTCTATATTATAGGAATAAGAGTTTGTACGAATGGTTAACATAAGGGTTCAGAAAGTCATGTGAGTGCACCACGTCAGGTTTTTCTTTCTGCAAGGCAGCATTTCCTATAGTTACTTCGTAATATGCTATTACTAAGATCCATATTTCAATAACTGCATTTTTTGGGCTCCAAAGGTGGAAAATATACGTGGCTTGTGACATTTTTAGTGAAATTAAAAGTCCTTTAAAGGCCATTTTTGTGCATTTTAGAGACTTTTATCTATAAAGCATCTTTACAGATTAAAAGTCCATTTTGAGAACAAATTCAGGTTTTTGTTACTTTTCTCGAGTTTGTTGCATTAATTTATCTTAGTAAAATCAAGTTTCAGATCCCTAAAATCTAAAAATTCTTGGAAATCTATTGAAGTGTGGCTCCTCTATTTCTTATTTTGTTAAATGTTTGGACTCGACCAACCACAAATCAATATGTGCATCTAAATGTTAAGTCTATTGTAAGACAGACTTGTGCTCCAAAAACAAAAATGTGGGGTGAATCTACCTGCTACTTTTGAGGGTCGCACCATTGCTACTATTGTAATCAGTCTTCACAGAGCAGAAGCTAGTGTTTGAGGTGATAATTGTGTTTCATCATGTCAAAAGTAAGCACAAGTATTCCCGCAAAATTGAAAATCAAATAGAATTCGTGAAATCGATTTCAAGCAGTCTAAGTTGTGTGGAAGAAGAAACGGGCAAACTTGTCTTCGCTAAAATGGAATATATATTGAACAAAAACAGTGGATGTGATACAGTTACAAGATTGCCGGTGTAGTGTCAGGTAACAAGTAAACTTTTATCTTCATACAAACTTGGAAGGCATATTCTGGGAAAAAAAAAAAAAAAAAAAAAAAAAAAAAAAAAAAAAAAAAAAAAAAAAACCAGAAGTAACCCAATTGATAGCTTGTATTATATTATGTATTCCATTTGGCAAGTTTTAGAGGTATTTCTTGACTGTATTCTTTTCTGGGTCAAGGTACAAAGTCTAGAATTTAGAAAGCAGACTTTCCACTCATTGTTCTATAGCCCCCTTGGAAATGAACAGGGAGGCGGATCAAACTGGCGAGTCAATCTCAGATACATGATTGATCACGTGTCTTCAACAGGAACTCTTCCCCACAACGTCGTAAACTAAAATTGACAGGTTGAGTCATCTGATCTGCGATCTTCACTAATAAAAAGATTTCGGGTTCTACGAACATGGGCCTTTCATCTTATTTTTGTTACACATTAATTGAAAGTTGTCTTGAGCAGTCGTGAAAGATATTCTATAGAAATGTGTAGTATTTTAATAAAATGGCAAATAAAATAAATAAATTTAGCATCATTATAGTCAGAATTCATATTTTAAGCTGCTCTTTGGTTTGATTATTATTAAACCTTTATTATTTGTGTTTCTTGTTCTGCAAACTTTATCTAATGATGAAATAGAGACAGGGAAAGAGGATTAGATTGAGTTGTTTTTACATCTTTGTTAAATTTATGAAAACAATCTTGTGTCAGATGTTGAAGCGTTATAGCAGGAATGTTTGTCGAGTTTCGTTGTTCCTAAGTTTAGTATTTCTTATGAAAATGTGACTGGTGAAATGTTTATGTGAAGTAAATAATTCGTATAAAGTAAATCCAAATTCATCTCTGCGCATCATTAAAGAATCATGCACGTCAAACAGGCAGTATTTGCAAGACATTACCCAAAAGCATATTTTATAGGACCATAAATAAATATCAAATTTATCTTGAAGACTGTTGAGCACTGCTCAGCAAATTATTTATGTAAGTTTCCCTGTCTTATTTCAATTATTTTATATTTAAAAACACATTAATATATTGATTTTCTATTTTTAGGATAATTCTTTTTTTAATTCAAGAAACTATTTATCAAGAACGAGCAGATCTATAGCTATAAAATTGTCATGATGCTCAAGCTCTTACTTATCTTCAATTAGTAGAAAGTTCATATATGTAAATTTAAAGCATTCTATTTTAAGGGAGAATTACTTACAACGGATGTGCCGGACCATGAACGCTCGCAGCCACACGAGGCAGTGTTTAGAATATAGGTCTCTCATCTCAACAGTGGCGTGAATCATTCAACTCTCCTGTTGTACAACGGTCTGCACTAACTCCACTAACCAATACTTACTGTAGTTATGCAACGAATATAATTGCAGTAGGAAGCCGTGTTTTTTGAATATTTGCTTTTGGGTTAGAGTGTAGACAGTGTGGACAGAACTAACGCACCTAGTGCACACCGCTAAATGGCGCTAGCAGACAACAGCAGACTTTGCATGGAACACTCGCGCCATTCACAAAACAATTTAAGAATTTACCTACCATAAACAAAATATCTGCATCACCTACATGTTTTCCAATATCACTATAAAAGGAGGGAAGGTGTCTAACACAGAAACCCCATTGTTATAATTTAAAAATGTATTTAACACTGACGTTCAAAATATTTTAACATTTTCATAATTGTTTCTTAATATTATTAAATTAAATATTTTAACTTATAGCTATGTACCATAACTGTAACATATAATTTAAAGCTAATGTTTTATAGGGAAAAAGTCTGAAAAACGAAACAAAAATAAAAATCTTACCTTAAAACCACAAAAACACATAAAATAAAATATTATTGATATTCACGCTTTAATAGTTTAAAGCAAAACCTTGGCCTTTTTTTTTTTTAATTTATGGACGCTCTTTTACTGCTATGGCTGTCAGCGTTCCGTCCTATATTGGGCGTGAAGTACCACTTAATTTTACTCAGAGGCCTCCTTATCAGGTTAGAGTTCTATTACGTGCCGTAAATCTACGGCAAGGGACCACCAACTTTGCTTCTCTTCCAAAGGAAGGAGTGCTAAGGTATTTTACGCCGCAAAATATCCATCGGCCTACCCCGGGATTGAACCCCGGACCTCGGGAACCAGAGGCTACCATGTTACCCTAGACCACGGAAGATGAAAGCAGGATGACGATGCTTATAAAGAGGATTTAAAAGCAAGAATTTATTCTGTGAGTAGAAATTATAGCGAAATGGCAGTAAATTGACCAATCCTACGAGCAGAATAGAATTAGTTTGAACATGCGAGTCAAACACTATCTTTTAGTGTATAAAATATAAACAAATGCCAATATTTATAGACAAATTATAGATCAGCAATTAAATCAATTTTACCTATTTTACGCCTCTGATGGCCACTCGTATACTTTTTTAAGGTTCTACGTCCGTAAACAGGTCATATGTGCAAATGAGTCCGGGGTTCACAGAGCGCAGTTATCCGTCATTTATCTTTAAGAAAAAGGGAAAACTCCGGAAAATAGATCCTTATCAGGGAACTGTCCCTAACCAAAATTCGAACTCGGAACCCGTTGAATGTGCGGCAGACACACCACGCTGTTTCATTTTAGCACCAGTACTGACAAATGAGTTAGAAAAAAGCATTATACCTCAAGGATATGTGAATAATAACAAAGTGAAAGCTGGGTAACAAAATGTTGATTAATAGTAAAAAGTTTAACATTAAACAGCTTTATAACAACATTCTTGGTCTTTTGAATAAACAGAAATATTGATTGGTTACTTCTAGGATGGTTAAATAATTTGTTACATTGTTTTAGCTTTATCGTCAAAATATGCTAACAGCACATTTTGTACGTTTCTTACATTGCACCGTTAAAAACTAGTTATGTTCTATTTTGTACTGTTTCTTTGACATTTTGTCAGCAATTCTAAGCTGCTCTATCCGTGGATTGAACATTTTCGGCTTTTTCTTTGGATTCCGGAAATAGTGCAGTCAAATTATCTGCATTACAATAACAATACAACCTCTTTGATATAACTTCCATGTCTGCCAGGAAATAAAAGGGCAACCTTGGAGTGTTATGATATTATACCACTCAGTGGCATAATATTGTGATGCCAATAGTAGCAGTACGCCAAAAAGGCTCAAAGTCGATCTACCTCACACCACTGCGCGGCTTGTAAATACGCGGCGACGACAATGAGCGTGGCATAACTAAGCGCTTCAAGACTGCTCGCGAACATTCTACTGCCGGCTTGATTGGGAGACGTTCGAGAAAAGGTGAATTTCGAGAAAATTCATGCTACTTCATTCTAGTGTATACTCGTGTGAGTGCGCTGGCGAGAGAAGCGAATTGGTTTTGTGATGGAGTCATGAGTGTTGAACGAGACAGCTGTTAACAGTGTGTGCAAGTACAGTCGTTGTTGAGAGAAGTGTGAGTCTGTGTCGTCAAAGACAGGGACATTTAATCGCCGCGTCGGAGTTCTTTATTGTGTGAAACAGTGAGTGTGATCATCGAAAGCAGCAGTTTGCGAAGCAGAGAGGAGAGAGAGAGAGACAGAGAGAGAGAGAGACAGAGAGAGAGAGGGGGGGAAGGAGAGATAGAGAAAATGAGTACAAGGTGAAGTAGTGTCAAGGTTAGGAGAGGGCAGATCTGCGACGAATGTTAGACAGAACTGTGTTTTCTGCTTGAATTTTAAGGGAAATAAAGGGACAAGAAAAAGTTCGTGGATTTGTCATTTGTCACACTGGTGTCAGAAGTGGGATTTGCACAATATTCTCCCATTTATTAATATTATATACTGTTGAAAGGGCTTCTTTCATCTTAGATTGTCTAAAATATGTTTTCTATCATTTCAACAAATTATAAGGTATTATTGTGATGCTAATACAGTTTTATTCTCTGTTTTTCATCCCTTTTCTTTGTGGCGTTTCCCGGAACATTTTCCCGCGAATATTATCTAAAGCAATAAAAATTATTAGACGCTATTGAAGGAAACATATTGTTATCCGCCTCATGCAAATTACTTGCCGCTTTCTCCACTCCCCCTGTACCATCTTTCATAGCAAGGTGATTTCGAGAGGGAGCGGTGAAATTACTTGGAGAAACGTATTGGCTGAATAAAAAGTGAGGCTAGGCTGCCTGCTGGACTCCGATAAGAGACATAGACACTTTCAAAAAATGGAATCGGTTGCTTTGGCAATGGAAAATACGGTTCTTAGATGTATATGTATACATACCTAACAGTATAGCAGAGCCTACTTATAGCGTAGGCATGGAAAGAGCGGAGACTCGTGTATGGAATTTGCCCTTGCACAGATTTCATTAAAACATTTCAATGTTTAACCTTACTTCATTAAAAAAAATCTTACTTCTCTGTCTCTTTCATTTATTACTTTCTCTACTACGTGTAGTAAGTAGGTATTATATTCCATCCATAAATTCGATACTGAGATTTCACACGACATACATGTTTTGAGGCACCCTGAATATAAAAAAAAAATGTTAGAAAAAGGCTGTGTGTGAGAGAGAGCGAGAGAAAGAGAGAAAGAGAGAGAGAGAGAGAGAGAGAGAGAGAGGATGCGACACGAAGATTTTGAAGAAAATTCCACCACCCCAAACTACACTTTACATGGAATATTTTTTGGAAAGTTTTGATTTTCTCAAAAATGCGCTAACGATTTTGATTAAAATACCATACGTTTAAGGTATTTTCAGCACAAATGAAGTGTTGTCTTCAATTTTCTGGGAATACCTTCAGATATCCTGTTCATTCTTTTTTCTTCATGCAAAAAATTTTCACAGCCATCACTCAGTGACAAGCTCTTAAA
Organism: Tenodera sinensis; assembly: GCA_030765045.1. Lineage (NCBI taxonomy): Eukaryota > Metazoa > Arthropoda > Insecta > Mantodea > Mantidae > Tenodera > Tenodera sinensis. Next base: position 57,741,271 of record CM060965.1, on the reverse strand, counting down.
AGATGTGACTATCGCTTAAGCCTATTCCCATTGTATCTATAGGAAAATATGTAGTGAAACCATTCAAATTTTATCTGATGAAATAAATAGAATAAAATGCTTTTTTAAGAATTGTTTGTTATTGAATGGGTGGAAAAGTGGCTCGTACTCTCTCTCTCTCTCTCTCTCTCTCTCTCTCTCTCTCTCTCTCTGGTCTCTCGTATAGTTACAAATAATATGAAATGATACAAATTTACTCAGAATGAAGATAAGGATGACATAGGCTATACGTCTATAATTTAAGATGGTATACTTAAATAATGTCTCAAATATATTCTTCTTTCTTTACCTGATTACTCTCCCCTTATGTAGGACTTAGACCTCCTAGATTGCCTAAAAGGGTGAACCCTGCAGCACTTCGGAAGAATTTAATTTAATTTGATTAAAGTTTCTTTTGACTGTTCTATTTAAAGACCAATTTTTGTACCGTACGTTTCTAAAGTACCTTCGAATAGTGCCACACTTAACCCTCAAAAAGTGTTGTGGTGTCTTTTAAGAGACCAGTAAAATTTTACAGCTCTGGCATTTTGTCCATCTACTGCTCCTTGTACCTTAATCGCCATTACAAGGCTGACTTGCAGCCAAAGTGGATGCATAGAGGTATGATTTGTTTTCTCAGTGCATAAACTGATATATCAAGTGGTGCCATTTATCCCACACAGCCTAAGTGTTTCTATTTTAGTTTCATAAAATTGTCTACACCCCTAAATGTTTTGTAGTTTTGAGTACTATTCATACATAAACACACTACAAGATTTATAAGAATATCGTTAAAAAGTGTTAGAAGTCATTCTGGCGTACATATAGTATAATTGATTAGTACCTATGATATAAAGTATGATATTTTAATCAATTAATGTGGTATTATTTTCGACCCCACATCATATACCAGGTGACCCATCTCGTCCGGCATTGAGGTAAGCAGATAACACTTCGTGTGTTAAAAGAGTTGCAAGTAGTTCCCAAGGCTTGAACTATTGTATGTAGCCTATAATAACAGATAATAATAGTCCTTAAATATTTTCCACTTAACTTATAGGGACTTTATTTTCCAGCAAATAAACTCACTCTTGTATGTGCTGCAATTATCTAACATTACGGATTACAGCGTAATGCGCAATATTTCATTGGCATTTCTTTGGTTCTTATTAATGTTATTGTTGTCTTTTATTATCACTTTTAGTTATTATTTATTGTTTATATGGTTTAAATTATTAATATTCATATTAATTTTATTCTTATGGTGCGCTCATTATCATCTATGTTTATGATTGTTTGTTATTATTAATATTTGTATCATCATTATTATTGCTGTTATTGTAATAATTATTAGTGGTGGTGATAGCGGCGGCAGCGCCATGGTCGTTCTCGTTTTTCTCCCAGCCAGACTTAGAGGACTGGAATTCCTGCAAGGTGAGCTTGACGATTTCTTGATAAGGTTCCTGTTTCCAACAAGATGGTGCACCACCTTACTATTAGGAACCTTTAATGGTCCATTTCAATTAGTTGTACCCTAGACGCTGGATCGGCCTAAGTGGCCATCAAGATCTCCTGATCTAAACCCATTAGACTTTTTCTTTTGGAGTCATCAAGAATATTGCGTATGAAACAGATCCCGTCAATGTAAAGGCCTTACGTCAAAGAATCGTTGAAGCATGTGCATCTGTCCCCCGCAGCTCTCAGAAACGTCCATATGGGTACAAGGAGAAGGTTGTGTGTGTGTAGTGTTCAACGCCCGCTTTTACTACTACGCCACCACAGGCGGTGACACTGATGATACATGGAATGAAGATGGAGCACCGGTGGAATGAGATGGCGGGGGAAACCGGAGAACCCGGAGAAAACCCGCCCAGAAGGAGAAGGTTGGACCATTGTTTCAATCAATAGGGGTATTCTTTTGGACACTAATTTTATGAAGTCAACATAACAGTACTTTTGATGATAACGTTGAAAATATCATAATAAACCATAACAATAACAAAAATATTAATATAATAATGAAAATGATAGTAAAACTAATACAAATAAGACTAATAATATAATACTAATAATATTGATTATGATCATAATATAATAACTACAAAAAATAATAGCTAACATTAATAATATAATAAAATAACAAAAATAATTATAATAGTAGGAGAAGTAGTAATAATAAATAATAACAATAATAATTAGAATAAAATAATAAAACTAACAATAATAACAATAACTAAAAATAATAATAAAATACAATAACCTTCATAAGAAACGCCAATGAAACATAACAATTTACAATCTGTAATACATAATGTTAGACAACAGCAGCATACGAGCCAAAAAGTATGCGACCTTAGTTTTGCCTCGCAAAGCAAGATGCTATGGCAGCACCACTGTGCACGGTGGCAGGAGGAACCTTAACGGGCATGCTTGAATTTTCTCATCGCGTTCGCGTGTGTCAGTTGCTGCTGCAGGTCGCCGAGTGAGGTGCTGTTATAAGTGTTTGTCGGATTTAGTTTTCTCACAAGATGCCTGAACGAATTAAGCAAAGATACTGAACCAAATTAGGTGATTCTAAAAAGGAAGCAATTTGTAAAATTCATCGGGCGTTTGGAGATGGTGCTATGGTATAACATAAATTAAAGAGTCGCTCAACCAATTCAAAAATGGCTGCACTTCGATGGAGAGTGATGAGCGTCCTGGAAGGCCACAAACCGCTCGAAATGCTGCTGCTGTTGTTGAGAAAGTGAGAGATCTCATACTGGAAGATTGAGTTTGACCGTAAGAGAGATTGCCGAAGACGTTGGGATCAGTAACGGTTCCGCACATGCAATTTTGCGTGATGATTTGAACTTGCACAGAGTGGCTGCAAAATTTATGCCCAAGCTTCTGCGGAACAGAAACAACAACGTCTTGAGGTTGCACAGGATCTGCTGGACATTTGCACCACTGAACCTGAGTTTTTGAACACTGCGATAACTGGAGATGGGACTTTGGTTTACGGGTACGACCCGAAACAAAATCACAGTTGTCTCAATAGCGGCACCCCGAGTCTCTAGACCGAAAAAAGCACGACAGGTACTAAGCAAAATCAAGGGGATGCTAACAGTGTTCTTTGATATCCATGCAGTAGTACATCTGAATACCTACGCACCAAAAGGACAATGACAAAGCAATACTATCAAAATGTTCTTCACCGTCGCCGTAATACAGTTTGGCGAAAAAGATCAGACCTCTGTAGGGCGGAACCTGGCAGTTGCATCATGATAACGCTTCAGCACATTCATCGCAACTGACACATACCTTTTTGGCGAAACATGAACTTCCGGTCGTTCGCCAACCTCCCTACTCTTCGGACATGGCTCCTTGCGACTTCTGGTTGTTTCCGAAACTGAAGATGCCATTGAAAGGATCCCGTTTTGAGAGGAGAGAAGACATAAACTAAGTTCTGTCTTAGGTTTGTCCGCGTCAAAACAAACCCATGTGACCAGTGCACCGTGGTACAACAGGGTAGCAATGCGTGCAGGGAAGTAGTCCCATCCTAGTAATCTGAGTTTTAGAATGCATTTATCGTTAAATGATATAATATTCTACACAAATGCCTGAGAGGTTGATTAACGCTGATGTATAATGATAAACAGAGCTACAAGTTCCAACATGCAACTCGTGGAATTACCTGATATCTGAGTATTGTTTATAACAGCAGTTTCTATTTAGAATCATGGCGGACGGCCGCGGTGAATTTGCGCTTGCGTCTTCGTCGACTTATGCAAAGCATAACGCGGGAAAACCATTGACTAGTGGTGAAAAAACAATAGTATTTAACGTGCATTATAAGTTGTGTGAGAAATATTCAACTGTTCCCGTCAAAGAAGTAGCGAAATTAACTTCTGAGTTCACCGGTTTTTCGAGTACCGGTATAAACAGTGCTCGCAAAGAAAAGCAATAATTATGACATGTGCATCGTTTATTTTGTTGTGGCTCAATCTTATCGTCTCTAGTTACATGTTAGTCACTCTTTAAATTGACGGAATAAAGGATCGTATCCTTTCTGTTACGTATCGCATGCACTCACCACTTGGTTGTGACAGTATTTCTGGCGCGAATGGCGGAAGGATACATTATAACTGTGAACTGGCCACCTGCTGTCAGTTTCGCGCGGATCAACCTTAGAATGAATAGATAGTAGTAAGAATACGACTGTGGAATTGAGCGCCATCCCAAAAGAAGTTTTCCAAATTTGTTTTTAGAAGTGGAAGGAGCGGTGAGCTAAGTGTGTGAACGCACAAAGGGACTACTTCGAAGGGGATTAGGGTCCCAATCCCATCAGGTAAATAATCTATTTTTCCCAATCATAGGTCGGATACTTTTTAGACATACCTCATGTACAAGAGTGAGCTTATTCCCTGGAAAATGAAGTCCCTGTAAGTAAAGTAGAAAATATTGAAAGGATAATATTGTCTTATTTTCACAGGCTACATACGATAGTTCAAGCTTTGAGAACTACATTTCATCGCTCGTCTTCTCTTGCAGGCAGAACAAAGTTCACTCACGCCACTGGCGCCCACTTCATAGGAATCGTGCCGTTGCGTTCTGCAATTCTTTTAACGCACGAAGGGTTATCTACTTACCACAATGCTGGATGAGATGGGCCACCTAGTATGTAACAGAACAGCCGCAATGTCATTTGTGGGTTAATCTGGAATCGAATGTTCCGTTCTTTTAAATTTGACATGCTCCCTAGCAAGATAATAAATGATGATAATGGTTCTTAGCTTTTATAATTTACCTATTACTATTTTGCACCTTCTGTACTCTATACCCTTGGAAGCTGTTTCTTTGTCTACTACTCAACTGGAAGTAGAACATTACATTTCACTCGAAAATTACGAGATTTCACTATAAATATACATTTTGAGGTCCCCCTAAGAAAAAATGATAAAGTCCATGCGCGTTTGTATGCATGAACAACAATTTTTCTTTCTTTATAAGTTAACCATTTCTGAAATATTCTCGGTTATTCGTTTGAATTTTCAAATACTTATACTTTTCTCAAACGGTGTGTCGTCATTCGCTTTTAATTTCTCTACTGCGTACTTACAATAACAGAAGAAGCATTGCATTCCGGCGTGCCTAAAAATTCAATGTCGATATTTCATTGGAAACGCGTTTAGAGACTCGCTGAATCGAAAAAAAAAAGAATTTCTAGAAAACGGTCCGTGTATGAGTGTTTCTGAACATCATAACTCAAAGCGAAAAGTTAATTAAACCAAAACAGGTGTCTCTGTCTTCCTGTGGCCCTTGGTCTCCTGTGGTTCCCTAGCTTTATTCCTTTCTCCTGCAGGGGGGTGTTAGCGCACAATGGGTCTGTGTAATCTCGGTGTGCGAGGTGTCCCCCTTTTGTTATTTAACCTTCGCCTTTTGTTTTAATAGATTAACTTTATAGCAACTGCTATCATATGTACAAGAGAAATTGTGTTTGGATTTTAGGCATTTGTGAAATTCTAACTTTAACCCTTTCAGTCCCGGTGTCCATTATAATGGACGTAGACATTTTTTGTCTACTTATAATACTTTTAACGGGTTTTTCTGCTATATTCTTGTTATACTGTTTGTCACCAATTAAACCTATGTAAAAACATGTTCTGAATTGTACAAAATCATTTATTTTTTACAATTTACATTGTAGTGTTGTTTTTTTTTTTTTTTTGTTTAAAGAAAAGAAGCAAACCCATGCAACCGCAGTCAAATGATACCCCGCCATCATCCACGCGTGCCATCACCGATTATTTTACGTTTGCCCTCCCCGTCCTTTACCACAGGCACATTTGACTGCGGTTGCCGAGACTCGAACTCACGACCTCAGGCTTTGAGTGCATGGCCAGTGCACTACGTGTTGCCCTAACGATCATGGCTATCCAAGACAGCAAGCTGAAGGTGTCCCAGACCTCCTAATCTAAACCGGTTTCGAGTTAGAGGAAGAACGGCATAAGTAGCAAAATAATTCGGGTCTGAAAGGGTTAAACGTTAATAAGTGGTGATCTGAACTGGATACACCCTCGCTTAACCAATATATTTTCTAAAATGAACTAAACACTTCAAATCTCTGGCTGTACAAGTGAATTGTGGATTTGTTTGCTTGTAAAATGTGTCCAATTCTATGGTGATTTAAGGTTTTCATTTAACGTGACTTCACAATACATGGTCCACAGGTACCGCATGAGAACATAATGCTTAAATTAAATTAACTACCTTTAAGTGATTTTGTAACATCTATGGCCCGTATTCGGAAGATTCCAGGTTCAAATCCCTAGGCCAACCAATGTGACTGAGTTCTCCTGGTTTTCCTCAGTCACCAAATAAATACTGGATTGGACTCTAAGTCTCTAAGACTCTAAGTCTTAAACAAATAATAAACATGAAAATAGATAGTAATAATGAATACCGTGACATCTATCCACAGATAATGAAAGCAGGTGGAGTTACGGCAGCCTAATGCAATGTGTCTGGCACTGTAGAAGTAGAGATGGAACTGCCTAGCACTAAGGTCTCTGTGGACATATGTCGAAGCAAGAAGATATGGTTGAAAGATGAGACCTAAAACACTAAATGTCCATCTCACACCGATCCACTAGGTATCTCCTAAGAGATACGTCGTGATTTGACCAAGGAGTAAAAGCTACGTAAAATAAACAGAGGGAAAATAGTCATTTCAAGCGACAGAAGACACCAAAATGACCAGCGCTGTTAAAGCCATTTATATTAATGAAACAAAACTCTGTTGCGGTTTACTACACGACTAAGTTCCTGTTGTTCCTTTGTGGAACATAGGGCACCGACTGGGTCCAGTGGTGGAGAGTGGGACGTGGTCAGCGCTCCGAGTCCTCCCGACCACTATAGACGGTCTTCGGAACCGGAGTTGATCAGTTAGAGGAACCAGGAGGAATGATTAGCCCCAATCCTGGTGTGAGAGCGAGGAAGTGGATGATATGAAATGATGGTGAAAGATGACAGGAAAGGTGATGACAGAGTAAATGGTGGAATGATGACGGGGGAAACCGAAGAACCCAGAGAAAACCCGCCCCTACGCCGGTGTGTCCATCTCACATCCCACATGCGGACGCCTGGGATCGAACCCGAGTCGCTTTGGTGAGAGTCAAGCAGTCTAACCACTCGGCCACGGTGTGGCCGGTTTACTGCCTACTCATTATAAACTCAAATATTTGTATTGTATGTGTTTGTGTTACAGTGTTGATATAAAATGTGAATCTTCCAACCTCACCACGTTATTGATGATACATTCTTGCTCGAAAATATTTAAATTAAATAAATACATAGCTATACAGGGTATTAGGTGTAAGAGTGCGCAGTTCTCACGTGACGGATTCAAATATAAGAATGAAATAGTTCAATAACAAACTCATCTATTGTGAAACGTAAAGGAGATAATTGAACATAATTGAATACATTATCTGCACAGTCTTGCAACAGAGTAGGACCAAGCAGGCGAATGTTTTGTTTACTAATTAGCTTCCGCTGCCCCATGCACGCATTTGCACCTATGATGAGTGAAATTCCAAAGTGGGTCAGGGCTCGAAAACTAGTTTCGCCACGTGTCTGTGTGTTTGTTATCAATCAGCTACTGCAAGTAACGAGGGGAGAGGTGGTTTTCCTTTCAAGCAGACATCACAAGACCTGAGCAGAATAGTGTGTACTGTCAGCATTCCTGACCTTCCTCTTTACACACACGCCAAAATTGCGTGATTATCAAGCGTATGTTGACTAATTTATTCCAAAGACACGCTGGAATCCAATTACTTAGTATCATTGTGTGGCTAAAAGTCTATTTTAGTAACAACGTAAAATATACAAATAACTTGTCTTTTAAGGGTCTATCTCTCTATGCTGATTGCAGAAGCAAACGACAAAGGAGTGGTGACATATGGGCAATCAAACATTCGACCAATTTTAGTTTTTATTTATGGAACCATCCACTATAGAGGAAAATGGTAGAGTCAGTTGTGTTGTAGCTTAACGTCTTGAAGTCGCTCTTAAAGTCTGCGCATTCATACTCACGAGACTTAATCTACTCACCTAGTCTTACAAAAACATATTCTATGTATGTCTTGTTAATCGATATAACTTTTATTATGTATATGCATATGTATTTCCTTGTTGGCAGGTATAAGAAGAATATTTATAGTTGGAGTTTTAAAAAGCCGAACGATATGTGATGACTCAAATGTTATGTTCTTTGCAAGAACCACGAGAAAAAACAAATACCGACTAACCATATGAAAAAAGCTTTAAAATCTAAGTAACGATTAAAACTGGACCGTTAAAATAATCTAGGGTGCCATTGGAAACTTCAGAATGAGTGAGGCTGGGGTGGGTTTGATAACAAAATTTCATTTAACCGTGGTTTTAAACTTATATCTCCATATGCAAAGCTCTGAACTTTTTAAAAATTAAAGTTTTTTGTTTACATCGGATGTTTTAGAATGAAACCCTTTTATTGTGATGCCGATGATGTGTCATCTTTTAAGGCTGTTTTCAGTCTCATTTTCCGAAGAATCTGCTGCCAGCTGCTCCAGTGAAGAACTGTGAAGTTTTATCTCCGGTTACGCGTGGGCGGGTGTGACGATAAAAACCACTTAAGTTGACCATAAATTTAATGGAGGTTAATAATTATATAATCTATTTGAAGTAAGTTGAGTTGCACTACCCTTCACGGGATGTAGTCAATTTTTCGCGGGAGTAGGATCACGAAACGGGGAAACGGCAGGACCTTTTCTGTCAAAGGAGTGCCCCCCGCTTTATTACAGAAATAAAATGTAAGATTTGGATCAACACAATTTTAATAAATGATAATTACAAATGTTGAGGCTTGGTGAGATTACAATTATATGTCTCTTATGTTTTATCGGGTGATAAGAATTACCAGTGGACGATAACAATAAATATGAATGAAGTGAGTTGTACAGATTTTCCAGCTATATACCAAGTTTACCTATTTGAAATCTGAATTATTGTCCGCATAAGTGACGACTTAACCCCATAAACTCATTGCCCCATAGAAATAATTATATCACCAGATCGATCCCGCATAGTTACGGCGGTAGTAGAGAGCGAGAGAGAGAGAAGAACTACATACCTTTGGCGATTACCATCACGACTGACTACTAGACACAGACTACCCCAGACTGCCCTCTCTCTCGCTCCCTCACGTAGGCTGCGCACGACGACAGCACTACCTATCGGGCCAGCACCGCCCTAAAAAAAAAACGAACGTGCAATCAGCACAGAGTTTGATTGTTGACATTGAAGAATAAAACCTTTCTGAATATTATCGCTTAAAATGGTGAGAATTGAATTACATCGGCTGACTTCTGACGTATCCAGACTTTATTATTACAAAATCATAATTGTTTCTGTAATGATATTGCGAAGTGCATATTCCGTTATAAACTAACCCCGCGCTGTGCAAATGTCCTTTCCGGCTCGCTGTGTTCCTCACCTCTTTCCACCACAGGCATGATGAATGGGGTGCAGTAGTGGAGGTGGGACGTGGTCAGCGCCCCGGTCACCCCCGGCCGGTTACGCGGTCTTCGCAATCAGGGGCCGCTACCTTCCAATCAAGTAACTCAATTGGCCCCTCAGGGACCTAACGCGCTGAGTGCACCCCGGGCCAAGTCTCCCAGCGGGAGAAAATCCCCCGCAGGAATCGAACCCGGGCCTCCCGCTTGGTAAGTAGCAGCGCTATCACCGCGCTGAGATGATGCATGCTCCGTTAATCGCAGAAATATCTGAAGTTACGTTAAATCAATCTAACTCGAGGGCGGTCTTTAACGCTGGGTGATGACGATAATCGATCACAGTAGATATTGGTCTAAGACTTCAAAAACACGAAGGCAAAGACGCGAATTTCAGAAATACGCGTCCAACTTACATTAAGTACCCCTATCAACATTCCTACATAACTCTTGTCAATCCTACAGCTGATGAAATCGAAGCTTCTCCTTTGCCTATGAAACATCACTTGACTCGCTAAATTCTATGGAGCTTGTTTCCATTATAGTTTTCCGAATTTTATTTACGTGGCTAGTAACGTCTTCCATAGTTGAACACACTAAATTCCTGGGACTCCTTGAACTAATGGTTTTCTGGTCGACTGAGTCTCAACGTAACCTTAATTACCTAGGTAGACCAACCTAAATAATTGTGTATACGTGATCTTCTAAATTGCACCAGTAATGAATGTCAACTCAGACTTTCTACATTATGCATTAATTTAGCACATGGAGATTATTTATTCTTTACACATGTCCCTATCATTTCTTTATAAAATTATAAACCTTGCTCGGTAATAATTCCAGTATCATTAATATTATTGACTATTCAATTCATACATGACTTGGTTGAAATTAATCAATCATGTGCATAACAATTTCAAATTTCAGCCAATAACAGCACTGGTGAAAAATGTATCTAATTTCATTATTACCTCTTCTGAATTTATCACCTGTTTTTCTTATGCTCTACGCAACAAGCCGCTAGGTTTAAGTGTAAAAGTGACTGACTCTCGCTTCAGTGAAGCATCTAATGTTGAAATAGATGAAATAATTCAAAGAGGGAAACCTCAGAACACAATACAACAGGAAACATGTTTGGAATCAGTTTGACAAAACTGCGTGCGCAAGCAGGAAACTAGGTCAGTGGTATTTAATCTTGTAGACCGTGCCAATGGACGCTGATGTATGCCTTCTTCATTTTGGTTTTAAGAGGTTAGTAATTACAATACAGTAGCTATTTGAATAACATTTCATAGGCTGTATCAACCTTTAATTTGTGAAATAGTCTTAATAAATGCAACTCGTGATAGATTCTGTAGATAAACTGGCGGGTCACTCATGGCATTACTTGTAATAATTATAGTATAAATTAATGTTCTCTGTTTACTAATGCTAGTAACCGAGCGAGGTATCACCTCGGTCGGGAGGTGCCGGTTTCGATCTCCGCAATCTGATTTGGGCTTTTCCGTGGTTTCCCCATGTCACTTAGATGAATCCTGGGTTGCTTAAATTCATACCACGGTTTCCATTTTCATCATTTTTCTTCATTCCATTTCATTATCTCTCAGTGTATTTTCAAGCGAGTATTGTGGCGGTGACGGGCAGATAGCGTGGTTGCTTGCGCATAACTGCTGTTCTTGGCACTAGTTGGCGCTTGGTCGGGCGCTTGAGTAGTTCCGGACTCACGGTGTGTGATAACTGCTCGGCGGGGCTGGCGCTAGGATTAAAAGATCTCAGCACTTGTGAGGGACTTCCGCGCGTCTCTGTGGTCCGTTTGATAATGCCCCTTCGGTTCTCTCACTTCATCCCTGCCTCCTGGGAGGGGGGTTTTATCACACAACAAATCTGCATAGGTCAATGTGTGTGACATGCCCCTCTATCTTTGCTCGTCATCTGTTTGTGTCACTCACGCTGTAACATACTGAGCAGTTTGGTGCATTGTGCTTTAAAACTATTACCTCAAAACAGATTATACTTTAAATGAAATTCTCTCCTTGGCTCCATAATACGTCACGCCAGTACCGAAACTGTCTTATGTGCAATGGATCAGTTAGTCCATAAGAAAGTGATGTCACTACGGAACTGCGAAATTTTTCGTTCCAAAAATTCTAATCAGATACCTGTTACTGCCTCCTATAGCAGCAGGAGGCTCTTTCCGTGGTTACGCTGTTGGGTATATTCCGATTAGGACGAGGCATGGAATCTCTATGAATACAAAAACAGCTCCCTCTCTTTTTTATTCAGCCCCTTTTCAACAAGAGAGATTTTTATATGAAATTCTCATTCTATCTGTGATGTTTGTACAACAGACGATAAGTTTCTTTTTTATTTCCCAAAAATTCATTTCTCTTTCGGGTAAGGGGATAGCGTAGAGACTCACTTTTTATGTGGGGAACCCTCCCTCGCTTTTCCCCAACTCCTGTGTTAACTTTCTAGCGTGTCCTTGTTTGCCCTGGCATTTTATTGGAGGTCTCCACTGAATTCATTATTTGGTTTGTGGAAAGATCCCACCGCCATACGCTGCTGCAACCCTCGTACAGCCCAGTTTCTCTTAATGGATTTTTTTCCTTCCGGCAACACAGATTACCTAATAATTAACGACTAATCCAGACTAAAGCAGATGATGGAACACCTAGTTTCGTACTGGCTTTCGAAGGGTAGTATACTCACGTAATGCTGCAAATATCTACTTGATAGCGGGAAAACTTTTCATTAAATGCTCTTTTGGTTATTAATTGATGTATAACAGTGTTGCCTATTCAACACAGGCACGGAATCTTATCATTCTGCGGATAGGAAAATTAAACCATTACGGTGCAGGCTTTGCTGTAAATACTCCTGCATCCCAAAGATTTGAGCGAATTTGAAAGATGTGTCCATCATAAGTTTAATGAGTCGTATTCCTCTAGCGTCACTGTTGAGCCCTAATAGTCTTCGCTGATGATCTGTGATTCAAATACAGGCACGTGAACATATACCTTTCTGCAATTTAAGATATATTTTCTTGTTGGAAATCATGTTTTGTTTCAACATTTTCAATTTTTTACTTTCTTTACTGGTAAGTAGGGGAAGTATTGTATTCCACCCAAAAATTCGATGTCCAGATTTCACCGGAAATATATGTTTTGAGACCCCATGCATCCAAAAAAAGCAGTTTTAGAAAAAGGTCTGTGTGTGTCTGTGTATGTGTCTGTGGACAGCATAACTCAAAAACAAAAAGTCGGTTACAAACCAAAGTTGGTATTTAAGTTTGTCATTCAAGGATGTGACACGAAGATTTTGAAGAAAATAGCCCCGCCCTAAACTATCCTTTACATGGAAAATTTTTCGAAAATTTTGATTTTCTTGAAAATGGCTCTAACGATTTTTATTAAAATGTCATATATTTGAGATATTTTTATGACAAATGAAATGTATATCTTGAATTTTCTGGCTACAGCCCCTGTAGTCGTATCAACTCTGAACGACTTTTGCATAACTGGTAAACCGTAAGAGATAGACCAAATTATACTGTACAAAAATGTAGATCTTGCTAAAATATACAATTTATGTCTGAATCAATGTTCTTGTAGGGTGAACCATTTCGGAGATATTCCTTGTGATGTATGTGTGAGTTTCGGAATACTTTAGCGAAATGCAACAACGTTGTTCATTTTTTATGTTAATCATTCAAAGAGAACGAAATCTCAAAGCTTAAAAAGATTTGACTATCGCTCAAAGCCTACTGTATTCTAATATTCCCCTTGCACATACAAGGAAATAAGCAATAAGATAATTTGTACGAATGTTTATCTTAACTTACATGGAGATATAGGAATAAGAGTTTGTTGAAATGGTTAGTACAAGAGTAGAGAAAGTCATGTAAGTGCAACACATCAGATTTTTAAAATTTTGTATCAGTAATAACCCTGACATTCAAGCCCTGTATAGTTTACATGCTAATTGTTACCAGAAGTGCGCAATTTAACAATATGTACAATCAGGTTAGCTTGGGTATATTAGTGTAGAAATATATTTTTAATATTTCTCTAAATTAAAATTTTACTTTTAGCCTTTCAATCCCAAGGAAGTAGTCTTAAAATTATGTTACACACATTCGTACATAATTTTGAAGCTTATTAGACAGGGACTGATGTGCATTAATAACATAAATCAATAGCCATTTAAACAAAAATTCAGTTGCCAAAAGGAGAAATTTTGAATTTCAAAAGTCCTCTTTTTAAACAGCCAGTTTATTTGATATATTTGAGGCCCAAATCATTGTACATATTCAGAGTGTCCAATTGGTATATTAAAGTCTGAAATATCTATATTTTTATAGAAGCTACAGAATTTGAAAAACAAATATGAAATTTCCAAATTTGGATTAGTTTATGGTTACTCAAAAAGTTTTTAAGTGTTGGTAGTGTAAATATATCTAGTTTACTATGTCAATTATTAGGAAACTGTTTTTTCAAGTTCTGGCTATAGATCTAGATTTTTGTTCCCAAGATGGATATATACCTAAATAAAATGCCATTGTTGGCATGATGGAGATAAATAGTACTTGTTTGTGACATTTCTTAGTGTGAAAATGTATATGTCAATTAAATCATAAATTTCTATTGGAAACTGCTTTATTGGATATAATAAACACTCGTGTAAAACATTACATAAATGTGAAAGAACCATAAGATAGTGAATTGTCGTCACCTTTGCTGATATTGTTACGCGTACAAAAATGTGATTTGCTGAACCCACATGACTTTCCCTACTCACTCTTGTCGAAACTATTGTTACAACTGCTTATTATTCTATGTACTTCATGTTAATTGAGATAAACATTAGTAAAAATGGTTTTATTACATATTTCCTTTTAGGTACAGTGGGAATAGAGAAATGCAATACGCTTAACTGATAATCAAACCTTTTGAGAGCTGATTGTGAAGTTCCGTTCTATTTTCATAACCAGAAGGGGAAAAGCCTATAACGACTTCCCATTTGAGAAAAATATCAGCATTGTGAAATTTAAATCGATAACAAAGAATATCTTGGAAATTGTTAAATATATATCTTTGTAATGCAAAGGTGCTTCAAAATTAAGAGGACTTCAGAGGCTATTTCCGGAAACTTCAAGATATAGATTTCATTTGTCATGAACATACCTTAAGTATACATATGTTGATTTAATCAAATCGTCAGAGCCATTTTTGAGAAAATAAAAGTTTCTAAAAATGTTTCATACAAAGGATAATTTGAACTGGGGGAAATTTTTGAAAATGTTTGTGCGGTATTCTTGGAAGATACTGAACATAAATACCACGTTTGGTATAAACCGACTTTTAGTTTTTGAGTTATGCTGTTCAGAGACAGACATGTATACCGACCTTTTTTTTTGAAACTGTGTTTTTTTTTTTCTCTTCTTCTTCTTTTTTTTTTTTTTTTTTTTTTTTTTTTTTTTTTTTTTTTTTTTTTTTTTTTTAGGGCCCTAATGACCAAGTTGTCAACGGGCCCTTAAACCCAACACACTCACTCTTTTTTTTTTCTTTTTTTTTTCTTTGCTGAAAAAAAGGTACTGTACTGTTCACTACTGTAAACTGTAGGTACTGAGCACACCCTGAAGTACATCTCGTCCTGTTTTTCACTTGTTCTACCTCTTTGCTGAAGCACATGCGTGTACTTGTTCAGCGTGCAATGGAGAAAAGCATGCAAATTTTAAATAAAATATAGAAGATAGGAAGATAGATGCCTTAACGTAAAGAAGGGTACGCAGGAAAAGCCAGGCTTCCAATTGAATACGAACACATGCTCAACTATTATGGGTTATTTGTTTCTTCCTTTTCTTTCTCACTGGTGAAATTCCATTAAGCTTAGTCGACATTCGCCTTCTGAAAGACGAAAAATAGTTATGATACAAGGGATAACAGGAAGATTTTATTTTATGAGTAGATGTGATTCCCAAACGAGGCCACAGACCAAGTTGAGGAAACCTACGAACAAAATAAAATTCTTTTAGCCGTACATCATACACTATTTTTAGGCAGTCCTGAATATTTATAGATATATCATAGATTATATATAAATATATGATATTTTTTTTACCTTTCTCATGGTCATGATAGTCTTGGGGTTGCGGTGTTCATTTGCCTTGCGTAGCATCAGTGTTGGCAACATGACTTTTACAAAACCGTAATATTCTAAATAAGGGAGGCAGTGGAAATAATAAAACGACGAAAATAACATAAATTATTAACGGATTCAGTGCAGTGTATATTAAGTTTTAAATGACTGGCCATTTTAACCAAGCATTGTGTAGCTCAGATTCACGACCTATTGGAATGAGGCGATGGTCATATTCCACAAGAAATCAAAGTTGGCATTATCGGCGAGTTAAAAGCTTTTTAGCACTGAGCGAAAGAATTTTCTACTTTTAACACAGTCGTAAACTACTAAAAGGTCCACTTTTACTATCAACTGTCTAAAAAAGTATTATACCCCTGCATATTCAATCTCGGAATCTCTTCAATGCAGGTTGCTCACGCTGCCTCCACACCACAGATCGGCCTCCATGACCTAGCAGTAACGTGCTACCGAGGACGCTGGTTCAATCCTGACATAGGGCGATGGGTATGGTAGGGAGCAGTTGGTAGTACGCTTGCCTCTGGCGCGGAGGACCCGGGTTCAATCCCCGGTACCAGCATGGGGATTTTATCCCCTCTGGGAGGTCTGGCACGGGGTGCACACAACCTCGTTAGGTCCTGGGGGGACCAAATTAGGAGCGACTTGATGGGGAAGTAGCGGCCCCAGGTCGCGAAGGCCACATAACTGGCCGGGAGGGCTCGGTACGCTGACCACGTCCCACTCTCTAGTACTGCAGCCCACCAACGACGCCTGTACTGGGCAGAGGTGGCGGACGCAGCGGCTGGGCGGCAAGTCTTGGCCCTACATGGGGTGTTGCGCTAGGGTTTAGTTTGGTCTGATAGGGGAGCTGCACTAGGCAGATTATTTTAGTATATAGCCTGTACCTATTTTTTTAACAAACTGCTTTCACCTTCAGCTAAATTTAAACACATCTTTTTAGCTTTTTAATACATTTGCACGTAATATTCTTAATACGTGATCATGAAGCCTCTGCTGGAGTTGAAAAAACCCGCCCTTGCCGCCTTATCCACGACAATCCCCTGGGTAGGTATGGTATTTATGGAGGGGATTCCGCACTGACCTGAGGCTATTGTATGTCAGACTCCGGGAGGAAAATATGAAGTGAGAGCTCTCTTCGGGAGTGTTGGAACCTGGGCGAACAGCTCGAGTCAGTATGAGGGTCCCAAACCGGTGTTGGAGATTAAACTCGACATCAGGATACGCCAAGCAACCACCAGTCAGGCAACTACAACCCCCTAAAAAGCCCATGGGTCAGGAAGGTGGGCCGCGGGAATCAAACCTCTCCTCCCCCCCCCTCCCCACCAATACGAGCCTCATGCGGAAATATCTCGCTCGGTTCCGCTTTTTGGGGGGAGACGAGCGGTCTAACCACTTGGCCACGGCGTTGCCAAGTTAGTATTTTACCATGGTCAAAGCTTGTTGAGAATGGTACACATTGCCACTAAGGTCATATCGGCAGCATTGCCTTTGGAACAATTGCTTACTGGAATAACGTTTAGTCTTTGTCTAATGTTAATCTTTGGGCTTATTACTTTCTCTACTATGGGAATGTAGGGGGAAGTATCGTATTCGACTCAAAAATTCGATGTCGAGATTTCAACGAAATGTATGTTTTGAGGCCCTCTGAATACAAATTAAGCACTTTTAGAAAAAGGCCCGTGTGTATTTATGTGTGTGTTTGTGTGTGTGTGTGTTTGAGACAGAGAGAGAGAGAGAGAGAGAGAGAGAGAGAGAGAGAGAGAGAGAACAGCACAACTAAAAAACGAAAAGTCGGTTAAAAACCAAAGTTGGTATTTAAGTTTAATATTTTTTAAGGATGCTACACAAAGATTTTGAAGCAAATTCATCTATCCTAAACTACCCTTTACATAGAAAATTTTTTCTCGAAAATGGCTCTAAAGATTTTGATTAAAATGCCATGAGTTTAAGATATTTTATGGCAAATGGAATGAATATTTTGAATTTTCTGGGTATAGCCCAGGTAATCCTGTTTATTCTTTATTACTTTTGTATAACTTGTTAACCGTAAGAGCTGGACAAAATCTTACAAAACCAAAAATGCAGTTTTCATTACAACACGCAAATTATATCTAAATGCATTATTCTGTGGTGTGAACCATTTCTGAGATATTCCATATTATTTGTGTGAGTTTTGCCATAGTTATAATTCTGTTAAATGGAAGGTCATTATTCACTTTTGTATCTCTTGGGCGTATAAAGAGAACGAAATTTCAAAGCTTTTATTTAGCGACAAGCTTTAAAAGACCTGACTATCACTGAAAGTCTACTGCATTCCCTTTGTACCTACAATAAAATAAGTAATAAGATAATTTCTGTGAAAATATACGAAAACAATTGGACATTTTTAATTTGATTGAATTAGTACAGCACAAAAAAGAATAACTGGTACCAACACAACAAGAATGAATAACGACCGACTACCCAAAATAATGTTAAATTACAAAGCAAGAAGACATAGAAATGTCGCAGACCAAGAGTAAGATGTTTGGAGGACATTGCCTTTGAAGACGGCACAGGCCAATAGGCCTAATCCTTGTAGATGATGATAATTTCTGCAAATGTGTATGTCTAGTAACATGAAGTAGATAAAGGGGCAAGAGTTTGTAAGAAAAGTTAGTCCAAGAGTAGAGAAAGTCATGGGTGACATCAGATTTTTTATAAAAATTAAATTCACGCACACATTTACACTGCCATTTACACTTCCATACTCTAGAGAAATGGGGAATAATCCTGACTGAAGGAAAACCCTCCAGCAGGGAACGAATCCGGTATCTCTCAATTTGGAAGCTAGCATGCGAACACCAGACCACAGAGGCAGTCAAGATGACATCGATGGCGAATCAAATAACCATTTTATGTCGTATGCTAAGTTCCTCCAACGGAAGTTTCTATAAGAGCTAACGTATAAGATCAGTAATGCGCCCCAAGGGCTGGTAATTTCGTGATCTCGTTTCCGATCCGAATTTGTATGCTATTCCACACTACGGTTATACGTCTTGTAATCTCGAAGCCCACGTAGTTACCAAGTCTGTTCAGATTCCTGCGTGGAATCCATCAATTTCCTGCAGCACAAAGAGAGAAGAGAAAATTAATGACAAACGGACGGTGGCGACGCTTGCGGCTGATTTTTTTATTTTTCAGCTCCACAGTCGAAGCACGTCGCCAAGTGAGTGTCGACAGCTGGTGCTGGTGTCGTCGCCCAGGAGAAAAACACATTAGTAAGCTCTCTTCTGCTTGCTTTCTTCCCCTTCTATTGCACTTTTATTCTCCATTCTTCTGCAATAATTTCCTCTCATCACAACGTCTATGTGCCTCTTGTTGATGTTATTGGCTAAAGCAGTCCTTGAGCAGTTCGCTGATGTTTAAATCACAACTCATTTGTTTCCGAAGTTCGTGACGTAACATTCGCTGCAAGCAGCACAACTGTAGCAAAGCATCGAAAGCTCGACGGTCTTTATAAATAAAAAATAAATAAATCAAATAAGACTAAAATAACTCATTTTTAAAAATGCCTATACACATTTAATGTCATATTTTTAAAGAAAATTAAAAAAGAAATGGTGCTTTGAACTTTTATTTTACAATTTTAAGTAATTATTCTCTAGGCTATTTATTTCACAAGATTCAAACTTTGAAGGCTCCTTTGTTAGATATAAATACGTGATTTAATGTAGTTTTGTTATCTATATTCTTGACAGTGATAGCCGTTAAAGCGCATTTTTATGAGCAGTCGTTAGGTCCTTCCAGAACAGTCCTCTCTTTTACTCAGGCTTTCCTGTCTTCATTATTGGCAAATGACTTGTAGTTACTTTAAGCTTAGATTTGGAATGTTTCCTTCCCTAAATTTCATTTCCCAGTTATTTAGTTCATGTATCAGTCACGACCACCTGTGGTGCCGTAAGCAGTAAGAACGGGCGTTAAGTAACACTCTAAATTTTCCTGTATTTATTATTATTATTATCATCATCATCATCATCATCATCATCATCATCATCATCATTATTATTATTATTATTATTATTATTATTATTATTATTATTATTATTATTATTATTATTATTATTATTATTATTATTATTATTATTATTATTATTATTATTATTATTATTATTATTATTATTATTATTATTATTATTATTATTATTATTATTATTATTATTATTATTATTAATGGGGCTCTTATAACAGTTCTTCAAACCATATTGAATTCCTCAGCTGGTTCCTTTCTCTGAATTTCCTATCCTAGGGTATATGTGGATGTGGTTATGTAGAAAAGGACTGTTGCTATAGTCTTTTAATGAATGTTTCTGGAAATTCAAAATTAGACGTTGTTGACCGATGAAAAAAACCAGGAAATAATTTACTAGTTAAATATAACTGGGATCGTATGTGAAGACTTAGAGAACTATACTTCACAACGGTATTGTAAAAAGCAACGGTGGTTTCAATCTGTTCTAAGTGACAAACGCGCCCAGATGCTCCAACGAACCATGAGAAATGAGATCTAGCCAAGCGAAAATCTGACGCTCCTAGTAACTCCTTTCAGTCTCCTATCCATAGCTACCAATGCCATGTTGCACATGTTTGTACACTGTTCAAGGTCTCTTGATTTTCACCCTAACTCCGTATATAAAATTCTCAGAAATCCACTAATGCATCTGGTAACCTGGTTCTACTCCGTTAATTACTCGCATCTAATTGCTCGGCGAATTCTACGACTGGCTTACAAAATCCAGCCTCTCGCTAATGACCCATTTAACCGCAAACTAATTCTCCTGCCTGAAAAAACGTTACACATTTTATCGGTTGCTTTTAATGTCCCGTTTAACATCGAAGGTCATATCGGCGGATTTTAACCTCTTGGAAAAATTGCTCAAGAGCAATGGTGTTCACTCGCTTAGCGGTGTTTTTGAACTTTGGGTTTCTATTACTTTGCTCTTTTATGTAATTCATAATGGGGAATAACCGCAGTGCAAGAAAAATTCCCACCCTCTCAGCCGGGAATCGAAACCGGGACCCCTTGCACAACAGGCAGGTGCTCTACCGACTGAACTACGGGGCCAGCCTAATTCTGGCGTTGTAGAGCATATTCCTGTGATATTAATATTTAAGGTGATTCTACTTGTTTGTTTTTCTTATCAATTCTTTATCGATAATTATTATAATTACTTCTTTCACTAATTGCACTTTAAACGGTTTGTCTTCTAAACTCATAATCTTGGCATCAAGGCATAGGTATGATATCAAATTAACTGGGGCAAAATATTTCAGTGGTGTGATTCTTAAAATGAAATACCCGGAAAATAAGGACCAAAAACAAAAACTGCATATTTACATAATGTTTGGCATGATAATTCTTGTATGTTTTCACCTACTACAGACTAGAAAAGAAGTGAAAGATGAACAACTGAGGTAACAGGGGGGTGGAGGGCGGGGAAGAAAAAGGCCAAAGTGGAATCCCTTGCTTCCCTGGGAAACAAATGTCGCCCCCAAAGTTGTTGGCTAGCGCCCTGCGGTTGCGGGAAGTAGATGCAGAATTAAAGCTAAGTGGGCACTAAAAGGTGCAGCCTTGATATGGGGAGCGTTTGTAAGCAAATAACGGAGTTTATGGATGCCACTCACCGAGCCCCAGGGGGCACATTATTCAGAGATTGGCTCTCCATGACGGAAAGCTTTGTCTTTCATGTGATTCACACGAGTCTTTTATGTGTGACAGCGGAAATGCTGCTAAGAAAGTTTAGCCTTATCGTATCAAGTTTACTTGCAACAAGGATCTACAAGAACATTAAATCCGATCATAAAGTCCTTGAATTTACTTTATTAATATAGTGCGTCACGTATATTGTCTGGCCAAGGATCGCACATATGTGATTGCAACCTTAAGAAAGGAGCAAATCTTAGTGAAATAATTACACGGTGATTTAAATTTAGACATTCATTTAATTACGCGCAGAGCTCTGCAAATTCAGAAATCAGGACTTCAAATAAATGCTGAAAAAACAAAGATAACGACAAACAGCACGAGGCAGTCAATCCAGCTCGGAAACCACAAAACCGACTACATCAATGAATACGTTTATTTAGGCCAAGCTGTATCGTTTTACAGAACACAGAATGAAATCCAAAGAAGAATTACACAAGCCTGAAAGAAATTCTGGCACCTAAAGTTTATATTACTAGAAAAATCCAACAGTACGAAAACAAAAAAGAGGTCAAGGATATTTGTATGTTACCAGTGCTAATATATAGCTTGCAGATATGGTCATTAACAAAACTATCTGATGTGTTGCACTAAAATGTCTTCTCTACTCGTGTATTAGCCATTCTTACAAACTCGCATTCCTATATCTTCTTCGTGTTAGTTGAGATAAACGTTTGCAGAAATTATTTTATTGTTTACTTCCTTGTAGGTGCAAGGGGAATATAGGAATACAGTAAGCTTTGAGCTATAGTCAAATCTTTTAAAGCTTTGAGATCCCATTTTCTTTAAACGGTTAACATATAAAAGAAGGAATAGCGATGTTCCATTTGACAGAAGTATAAGTTCTCCAAAACTTACATAAATAACGAAGAATATCTCCGAAATGGTTCACTCTACAAAAAAAAAAATATTCAGACATAAATTGTGTATTTTAACAAGATCTACGTTTTTGTGGAGTAACATTCTGTCTATCGCTTACGGTTTACCAGTTATGCAAAAGTAATCCAGAGTAAGTAGGGCTTCATGGGCTATAGCAAGAAAATTCAAAACATACACTTCATTTGTGATAAAAATGTCTCAAACATGTGGCATTTTAATCAAAATCGTTAGAGCCATTTTCAAGAAAATCAAAATTTTCGAAAAATTTTCCATGCAAAGGGTAGTTTACGGTGGAGCAATTTTCTTCTAAATCTTCGTGTCGCATCCTTGAAAGAAACTAAACTTAAATATCAACTTGGTTTCTAATTGACTTTTCGTTTTTGAATTATGCTGTACACAGTCACACACACACACACACACACACACACACACACACACACACACACACACACACACACACACACACACACACACACACACACACACACGCACACACACACACCTACCTTTTTCTAAAAATACTTTTTGGGTTCAGGTCACCTCAAAACATATATTTCCGGTGAAATCTCGACATATAATTTTTGGGTGGAATACAACACTTCTCTATTTGACTATACGTAGTAGAGAAAGTAAAAATTGGGTGACGAAAAGATATTACCTCCCCATGGTGAAACGACACAGTATTGGCTGAATGTCTCTTATAATTTGTACAAAAAGATTAATACTCAACACCAGCTCCCTTCTAACCATAGCCTTCTAGCATAGATGTGTACTTACTGTACTCTCAATGTAATCTATTATCTAGAAAATAAATCGCTAACATTTACTACAAGTAAGTGAACGTTCTGCATTCTGGAACTATAAACATATTTTGTTTTATTTAATTTAAACCAGGTGTTATACTTGTGAATAATATACCTGCAAATTTTCATTGCAAAACCGGTTATTAACAGTCGTTAGTGGTCATTCCAAGCAAGTGCTGATATTCCACTTCTGACTAATGAGGTAGAGGAAAAGGCTCCTTGCAAATATCTCTCGGCAGAAGTGTCACTGCGTACAACTGTTACTACCTGTTATTATGGAAAGTGTAGTGTAGTTTCCATCACTGGGTTAGAAGACTGCTTGTGTGTTGCGAGGAAACAGTTGACACGCGGGACAAAGAATAGCCATACCTATTCTAAGTTACTTCACTGTTCTTGAACTTAGGTGGAGTTACGCAAGACGTAAAAGCTCTAAAACGATTTGTATGCAAAAGAGTACGAAATTATAGCTCTAGTGGTACGAAGGTTTAGTTACTAGTGCAATAAAAGGGATAGGGTTTTGGATTAATTACTCGTTGAGGGTCAGCAGAAACAATGCTATTGCCATTTGTCGTCCACCAGATTGGAGGAACATGGCTCCAAGTCTAAGAACGGGCGCCCACAGTGACTTGAGAACACCCCGTGGCAAACAGTGGCACTAACATCGCGAACGCAAATGGACCTCTCCCCGTCCAACTCCAGCAGTACTCCACTTTCCGCGTTATTTTATCCCATAAATTGGCAGACGCGTAGAAAGCCTTTCAAGCGGGAAACTGCTTTTATCAAATACGGCAGCGAGCCTTTCCCCTCCCACCTCCCTCCCGCCCTTCTCCTTCGCTATTCTACCACACGCTCAAGCTTTATTTTTTTTTAACCCCCGCTTGCGGAATTTTATTGCGTTATGTACTTAACTATTAGCCATAACTTTTTTGTTCCTCTCCTATTCTCCTGCTCCGCAAGCTTTTATCCAGTTCATTGCTTCACATTGGATGTGATGCCATTTTGATGTTCGCTTCTCTCTTTTTCTTTGCTTTTTGTGGTTCGAACTCTGTCCTTTTTACCATTATCACACTTTCTTTTACTTGCGGGGTTGTGTTTCGTCTCAGTTTTCCTCCCACTCCCGCGAATAAGGAATGAAAAAGAAATCACCATTAGCGGTAATTCTCCCGCCATCTTCTGTAAATTAATGATCAATAAGGCTATCCAAGATACACACTGCTACACACAGCCTGTTCTCTTACATTTGGGCCAACATTTTTTATCTTAATTGTGACATAAGACATGTGCGTTTGGCACATCTATACTAATAAAACGTGTTTACTTGATGTCACAACACTTGTGGCCTACATAACTCCAACACTTTTGTGACCTAGATATGCAGCGATCTTTAGTTTTATTTGCTTCCCTCCTTCTTTGTTGATTTGTTTGTTTATTTATTTCCCTCTTTCCCTCTCTACCACCTAACCAGTAAGAAGTATTGCACTCAACCGCAAATTTGATAGAGCGGTTTATCTGGAAATATAAGTACGAGGAGCCTTTGGAAATGATTAACAATTGCGTTGTTTAAAAAATCTACATTTACATGCACGTCCTCTGGTAGGAGGATAAGCTGATGCTAGAACACCAGCCAAACACCAGATGGTAGTTGTGAAGAGATTGTATAGTGAAGAACAGCGCTTGTTTGTTGTTAAGTAGAGAAAGCCCTGGACAAGATGGAACCCCTCATTTTCACCCGCCACACTGTAAAACTCCACATCCCGTCATAAAATTAGTTAAGCTCTGAAAAGGACAAGTACACGTATAGCACACCTCAGGCTGCTCTCAGCCTGCCAACATCGGACTAGACTGGAGACAATTGAAGGTGACTACGACGGAAGACGGACTGCATGGTTTCTGTGGAAGGAAGGAGTCAAGAAAGGTGAGAAAGGTGTGTGCACAATGCCCCTCGCATATTTTGAGGCTCTCTGAATCCAAAAAAGTATTTTTAGGAAAAGCTCTGTGTGTGTGTGTGTGTGTGTGTGTGTGTGTGTGTGTGTGTGTGTGTGTGTGTGTGTGTGTGTGTGTGTGTGTGTGTGTGTGTTTTACTCTGGTTTATTGAAATAAATGCAATGTTCCAAGTGGAAACTGCAATATAAATATTTTCTCAGAGGAAGCTTCATCTAATTTTCACCATTTGTGAGTGTGAATGTTATTAATTTCAATACCAATTAAATTTTTTTCATTGAATAATAATACTCCTAACAGCTAACCTCAAATTTTTAAGAAAATAACCATGGCCTCCCCTGTAAAGCGAGGTCAGCAGATAAAGCCAAAGATCGATAATAATAGTACCAGCGGACGAAACCTAAACAAATGACAAGTGAAAACATCGAACAAATACATAACCTATCGAAATCAAGCAACAACAAATGTGGTATTTCTCCAAGTTTATCATAGCTGCTGCTGCTTCAAACCCATCTAAAGAACAAAACTCAATTATTGAATCCTACGACGGCATAAGCATAAAAGACTAAGTGCTATAGCTTGTAAATCTGATTGCAGCTAACGACATCCGATATGTTTCGCGCATTTCAAACGGGAGAGTGCTTTTTCCTTTCTAACAAGAAATGTGTCGAAGATTTAACTATCAAACACCCTAAGATATATGTAAACAACGTATCACTAGAGATGCGACCTCTTACACAAAACCAAAGGATAACATTATCCAATGTTTGTCCAGTAAATTCCTAACTACATCATTGAAGCCAAAAATCTAGGTATCAATTCTATGTCCGGGATATCTCCTTTCCGAGCAGGACTATTCCTTCCTGGATTCTCACATATCATACGTTTCCAAAGACGAAGCTATATTTCTCATGAAGGTATCAAGAAAGTACCAGATACTTTGCAAATAGATTACAAAAGGACAATATACTGGGTGTGTATGTCCTCAGATTCACCGAGGCGCTTTTTATGTAATTCGGAAGGACATCTAGTAGAATAATATCCAATCCAATATCCAATATCCAGTGGCAGAAACCCACACCGACTAAAACCCTAACACTAAATTCCACCCCTCTTCGTTCCCTGAAATGTTCAATGGGACAAGAAAACAACAAACTCTGCCCCCTGAAAATCTGTTCGCCTTTCAACATCAGAAACTCTTTCTACTAATACTGCACCAGATAACCGCCGTAAAACAGCGCAAGATAAATCTAGTGTCACATACACCGAGTTGTCATCTGAAAATCCCATGGATTGCAGGTCCTCTGAACATAACTTACTCAATCAGACACCAAAAGATCTCAAACCTCAAGGATACAAAAAACCAATGTCGTCTACCAGTAGTGACACAACGCCCATAAATGACAAAGATAGTGCACAATACTGTCCAAACTATGAAAATAACCCTCATGAAAAGCCTGGTTGCTTTTCTGGCTGTAGCTGGAGCATTGAGATTCCTATTCCAGGGTATGCGTAGAGGTATTTTCAGACAGAATGACACGGTTCTGGCTATACTCTTTTAAAGGATTTTCAAGTAATTAAAAGTGAGGCGTTGATGACCGACGAAAAATTATGTAATAAGTTAATAACTCACTAGTTAAATATAACTGGTATTGTCATGAAGATTTAGATAAATATAATTCTCGATGGTTTTGTAAATCAGTTTCAATTTGTCCCAAGCAACAAGCACGCCCAGATGCTCCGACGACGCCAGAACAATTGAGCTATCTAAACCCAAAACTGAAGCCAATAGTAATAGCTTCCCCCTTTTCCTTTACTCCTTTCAAACTCCACTCATAGCTGCCAATGCCATGTTGCAACAATTTCTACGCTGTTCGAAGTCTCTTGATTTTCACTCTTTGTCTATAAAATTCTCGAAATCCGCGAGGTTCTTCGGTCTACGCGTGGCAGACTTCTGGCAACCTGGTTCTATTCCTTTAATTACTGTGCTGTAAATACTTACTCGGCGAATTTTAGGAGCTGCCCTACGGAATCCAGCACTGCCCTAATGACCTACTCAACATCTCTGCAAACTACAGTCTGGTAACCAGCTCGTGGTCCCTGGCAGTAATGTAATAAGTCAGCACATCAGTAAATAATTCTAGGTACACAGCAATACCTGAAGCTGTACTTGTGCTTCTGGTTGCACTTTATGTAGCTACCATATCCCTTTTATATTAATATTTAAAGCCCTTACATTTGCTTGATTTCCCTACCGATGGTTTATAATAATTACTTCGTTTATTAATTCCATTTTAAATGCTTTATTTACTTAACACATGATTTCGGTATCAAAATGTATAATTTCGGATATAAAATAGCCCCAGGAAATATTCTCTGTAGCAGTACACGCTTCTTTTTCTTCAAAGAACGCTTAGAAACGAATGGATGACATAAAATCGAAGAGAAAAATACAAAATGCATTTTTCAGGTTCAATATCATAAAATGCCATCTAAAGTAAACCGGAAGAAAAGCACAATTTATGCTCTCGCGGAAAGACTATCGATATATTACCTCGTAAGAAATAAACCCAAGTCTTTTAAAATATAATACGCTTTAAACAAGTCGTGTAGAAAAAGAACTGACTTGATACCCTTATGGGAGGCTCTTCTTGATACTCCAAAGTAGCACCCCGCCTTCCACCCTTCTTTTGCCTTTCACACTTATCCTTCTTCCCACCCTCCGTCCGTATTCCATATGCCATAAAAAGTCACAGCACTGCTTTCTTTCTATATGACTCAGAATCCATCTGTGCAATATTGATAAAAATTTTGAAAAATGGATATTTACTTTCTAGGAGCTTCCCCAAGCTCTATTAACTGACTCTTACCCTCTGCGTCGCTTGTGGCGTCTCCCTCTGACCCACCCACATATGACACTTGTATGTGTGAGGGGTGCGCCACAGTAGAGGGTGGAATTGTTTTTGAAGACATATGCCATCAATCTAATCTCTGGATAAACAAGCAGAGAACAGAAACTAAATGTCCTACACATTTGCTTGAGTGCCAGGTGAGATAAGCAGGAAGATAATTGAGGGTACGCACAACTTAAGGGTTAAAAAAGTTACAATGTTCAATAATTAATTTCTCTGTGTGTGTCACCCATACAAAGTTGCTATTGAAGATTGAAAATAGAATCCATTTTTCGTGCCAGATGAACTCAATATAAATTTAATAAAATTACATGCCTATTCAATTATACAAAATGGTGGCACATTTCTATGCTGGAACCAAGTGTATCCCTAAAATATAAAATAGACGTAAATGTTTCCTGCATCCAATAACACATGGTTTTAAAAATTCAGTTTTTCGAAAATTTTAAACAAGCGAAAAAAAAAAACTGGAATGGAAAAGACAAACATGAAAATAAAACACATTTTTCAGATTTGTCAAAACGACTTTTGTTTTAGTTCCCAGATTAGAAGGCAAATGTTGATGGTATCATCATGATCATGATCATCATCATCATGATCATCGTCATCATGAGTATTAATTGGCCCAACGTTGTGTTGTTTATTTGATCGTTTATTAATTTCTTGTCGATCTCTCTGGTTTACAATTAGTTTACTATCTCAACGGAAAAAGTTTGAATGTTTAAATCACCTTAAAATGATTCGTTTCTGGTGTTTGCGCTGGATGAGATAGCTACCGCGTCTATTTGCCTCTTCAACTAACACATTAAGTTCTTAATAAGTCTGTACCATAGCCGCTGTGTCGCCGCCGACGCCGCCACCACCGCCAACGCCAACGCCAACGTCAGTGCCAGCACCAGCACAATCATCCACAAGGATTAGGCCTTGTTCCGTCTGTCTGTTCCGTCTCCAAAGGCAATATCGTCAAACCATCTTATTCTTGGTCTGCCGATATTTCCATGTCCTTTTGGTTCGTAATCTAACATTATTTTAGATAGTCGGTCGTCATTCATTCTTATTATATGTTGGTACCAGTTATTCTTGTTTTTTCTGTATTAATTCAGACAAATTCAAAATATCTAGCTGTTGTATATTTTCGTTTCTCTGATGATCCAAGACTACACCGACTACACTTCTTAAAAATTTCATTTCACCGGTTCCTATTTTGTTTTCAGTTGCTCGATTTACAGACCAATATTCTGGATCGTAAGTTAATAGTGGTACGGATAATGTTTTATAAAAGTTTAATTGTGTTGAATGTTCCTTAAAGTTCTTATTGTTCCGTGCATTTGCTGAAAGTTACTATACTTGTAGTATCTTGTTCTTTTAGATATATACTGCAGCCTAAATATTTAAAGGACGACACTTGTTTTATAACTTCCTGTCCCATTACAGTTTTACATTTTCTGTGGCCAGCTCCTTTAAAAGCCATTCTTTTAGCTTTGTTCTTTGAAATTATGAGATTATGTCTCCATGACCATTGTGTTATATTATAAGTTTATAATGAGTTGACAAGTAGCATATAATTCTCCTTTTGGAAGAGGTTTTAGGAGATGTCATCTACTGGCATTCGAAATTTCTCATCGAACCTCCTTCTTTGCTTACTGATGGATAATTAGGAATGCTTTCCAAACCAGACACAGTTCCGCTGGAATACAGCGCTCCACAATTATTGGTTTTTGCCGTGAAAGGCGTACATGTATCGTGTTTGCTCTCAGCTGCCTCGGTTCCTTTTGGAAATGCAGATCGCACGCTACAGCGCTTGCCACATAGAAAATGCCATTACAGAGACACGGCGGTTGTGATATGAGAAGAGAAGAATGGGCGAAGCTTCTTCCCACTGTGAAATTGGCTGGTTCGCAGGAGCAATGATATGAGACAGAACTGCTTTCTCGCACCCTGGATGCGTAATAAGAGCTGCAACCTGCTTGATAATGTTGACTCCTCAGAAAAGCCTTCATCTAAGGCACAAACTGTTTGCTTAAGCGGAGTCGAAATGCTCTATCTTGCCAATGTTAATTGATGATCCAAAAACTGAGATAATTAGCTAACATTTTCAGGGTATGTTCACCAACACTTTTACAGATGATGGATGGAAAAAAGAAAGGAAAAAAAAAAAAAAAAAGAAAAAGGAAAGAAATATGATTTTCCTTTGTCAGAAGTAAAGCTGTCATAATTCATAAAATTCCTTTGGAAATAGTTATTCAGTAACTAGTATAATCTGACTGATAGTGACACGAGTATATGACTCTTTTTACACTGTCACAATGAAAATACTATGCACGTTTTATAAAATTCTAGCATTAAAATGCATAAAAATAACTAATAGATTTGCTAAATGTAAAATTAGAATTTATCAGAGATGTACCTATGAGATAACATGGCTGTTAAGCAGATATTGTTTCATTTGAACACTTAAATAGCAAACTGGAAGATAATGATAAAACTGTTGAAGATGTGAGTTGTATTCCGCTCGACATATTGAACGATGCTCGGCAATGAGGAAGCGGATGCGGCTGCTAAGTCTGCATGTTACTTCCCAAGTATTGGCTGACACTCAATTGCGGGTGGTTAGAGACAGCGTACAGCCTTGGACGACATCCCGCAGGAATTGCAGGTGGGCAGAAGTTAATTCTAACCCGTTTACTTATGGACACTTGCGTGGGAACCCGGCGCCTGTATATCCGACGTGCGGGTTCAAATTTCTGTGGTCCATGTCCTTATAGATTGTTCCCAATGTGCTCATGGGTGCCAGTGCATTGGCTTGGGATATTCAACTGCGTCAATTTTGTGTGTTGACCCAGTGTCTGTTTTTAAGGCGCTGCGGTTCGTTGCCCACATTGGCTCGATAACCAAGTCTGACTGTGTTATAATTCTAGGCTGTTTTTAGATTTTTCAGACTCTTTGTGGTATTCTAAGCTCTTTATCCTACACATTTTCCTGTTTTAAGTGCGTAGTATTTTAATCTCTTTTAATATTCCTTATGTGGGTGTGTTTCAGATTTTAGATTTTGAACTACGGTCCCAAATGTGGTCGCTGTCGATGGGCCCTTAAACTCCAAACACACACACACACACACACACACACACACACACACACACACACACACACACACACACACACACACACACACATTCACTCACTCACTCATTTGAACGAAGTCAAGAGTGCTGAGAGTTTCTTAATTCCAGAAAAATCAAAAGATATTTACGAAAAATAATGTGAAAAGCTTTGTGGATGAAAAAACGAAAAATGCGTCAGCTTGCGAGTGACGACTTCAGGTTTATGTTGCGACAGTGTTGTCGTCTTTGCTGTCTACGTCATTCATTTTCTGGTACTGAAGCCAGAAAGAGAACTATTTCGCACGATTTATACCGTTATAAGCCGTGCCGCAGCTTTTCCCTTTGGAACAATTGTTCACTGTTCACTCAGTAACTATTGTGCTAATATTTGGGCTTTCTTTCTAAACATGAAATTCACACACACATTTACACTCTAAC
The DNA here is from genome assembly GCA_030765045.1 of Tenodera sinensis. NCBI lineage: Eukaryota > Metazoa > Arthropoda > Insecta > Mantodea > Mantidae > Tenodera > Tenodera sinensis. The sequence continues at coordinate 57,709,744 of CM060965.1, read as the reverse complement.
TCATACTTTCAGATTCTAAGAAGGATGGAGAATAATCCTGGCCAGAGAAAATTGTCCACCCTCCAGTCATGAATCGAATCAGAGACCATCGAATTTGGAGATTAACACGCTAACCATTAAACCACGGAGGCAGTCAAGGCTAAGATGTCCGCTGAAAGATACTATCCTTCAACCGTTGGCTCACCAATCCTCTCCGGGTCAAGGCCTACCGTTTGACCGCTGCGTTGATTGCCCACCATAGGCATTATGAACATATATAGCATTTGAAAATGTCACTTCTATGTATATCCGCAGCTGTGCTAGTGTTTTTGCACGAACCGCAATATTCTACTCTATGTTGCTATCTCTCTCTCTCTTTCCCTGTGTCCCTCCTCTGCCGCTCTCTCTCTCTCTCTCTCTCTCTCTCTCTCTCTCTCTCTCTCTCTCTCTCTCTCATGTGGAAAGCATGTCATATTGATTGGATTCATTCGGGGTGGTGTAAGTAAAAATGGCCAAAATTTGATTTGTAATTCTTCTTAAGAGTTTATTCCAACTCTAAACACTCTAATTCTCCAGTATTTCAACAATTTTAAAATGTATTTACGTTATGCACCTCTTAATTATATTTCAATAAAAATCCACAAATAATATTTACTGTGATTCGTTATAAAGCTGTTTTTTCTTAGGTGCTGAGGTATTCTCACCACATAGTGGCTAACTTGACATAACAGCAACCTGTGACATACGAATATTATGTTGAGTGCATTTAAGTGATTTTTTTCCGTGGCCGTGCTTGTTGTTCAGCAAGGATAAATCTCCTTGCAACAGTAAAGACTTGGATTATTCATGTGTAAAGTATAGGTATTATTTGTCTCATGCTGCATGCCTTTGCAAACTTTTCGGGATACGCCACTGATTATGGTATGGTTAAGCCATTTGCACAAATAAATTGTGCAAATATATTGCGTCAATTTTCTGCGAATTGCCAGTGAAGTCTTCTTTATTGAATTGACTTTTGCATAAATTTTAATATAATTACAAGTTAACTATTGACGATAAACAAAAACTCACTGCAGGAAAAAATGTTGAGATCCTTAAAATAATGGATTTCAAATAAAGCTTCTTTTAGGGTACAAGTATTTTCGAAATATTACACACTGAGCGCTACCAACGGACATACTGAAAATTTGCGATTATTTTCTTCCTCCAGCCACCATCGCATTTAAATAGAATTTCTGCAAGTTTAAAATGTGCACGTCTTGCTTATTTTAAAATCACTCCTAAGCAGAACTATTGCGGTTTTGAGTAAATTAAGCGGATAGAAGAAGCACTTTCTTATTTTACTATCAGCAAATATAAATATATGGTTCTGTTGCTCTACAGTGTTGCAAACTATTCCGTTTGTCGGGAGATGTGTTGAGAGTATCGAGAAGATTCTGTCTGTCCCGACCTCGGTTTGGTTGTGCAACAAATATGCAAACTTTACGGTCTCTTGGCTTCACGGTTATGCACGTTAACCTAAGTTGTTTATCACAAATGTGAAATTAGCCGAAAATTTTCATTTACAATTGATAAACAAAGAATTGGCTTACAGATCACAGAATTAATTACGTTCCAATTATCCAGTAAGAATCAGGCAAAGGTGTCAATATTTGATGATCGTATTTTATTAAGTTCCTTGTTTGTAGCATAAAATTATTAGCAGCTTAAGGCTAATGTCTCACTAGAAGCGAAAAAGTAAATGTAAGTTGGCAACTCTGACTGCAGGAAAACTACCTAACATGTGAGCATCAAACGATCATGGAAAATATAATGGTCCATGATGATTCATGTATTTTGAATGGCAGTAGTTCGTATGAATTGTGCATAAAACAGGATAAGTACATTCAAGTGCAATGAAAAATGCTAATACTTTGGTTTTCTGTAGTGTTCGTTATTTAACGTTGGAAGAATCTCATCTGTATTCCACACCAGCCCAAGTTCTTATTCCTTTGAATTCAAGTACGACACAAATTCATTAGTCTATAAACGAACATTAGGGCTAAGAAGTAGCTAAGGGGGGCGAAGCAATGAAATACTTCACTAAAGTGGCTGGAAGGCAAAATTCTGGCACTCAAACTATAGGCTATAAACAGATCTCAGCTTCAGGCTCAGGATCGACGGAAAAGGGTGAAGTAAGACAAGGATTAAGTGGAGTCGTAAAAGTAGGTTAGGAATAAAAATAAATAAAAATAATGCATTATATATGCTACTCTTTGTGAACTACATGGTATTAATACAAGTCAGAGAGGATGAGCTGCAAATAAGTGTGTAAAAATTACAAAACTTGATCCAGGATTATGGTTTAAATATATCAGTTGAAAAGTCAAAAATCATGGCTTTATAGGAGATGGAGGAGTTTAGGGGCCGTCGACAACTAGGTCATTTGGGTGGCTTTATAGGAAAACAAAAAGATCGAAGATAGTGTTAAGTAATAAAGTGTTAGAACAGACGGTAATATTTAATTATATGGGTTAAATGTGACATTTAGAACAAACAACGAAGAAATAAGTAACAAAGTGAGTAAATTTCAATATATTTGTGGAATATGAAAAGGAAAACATCTGAAAGGATACAAATTTAAACTTAAAATTCTATAAGACAATGGCCGTTCCAGTTTTACTGTATGGATGGGAGACATGGACACTTAAAAAGAAAGATTGGAGCCAAATACAAGTGGCAGAAATAAAATATCTCCGAGGAGTAAACGGATGTACACGACAAGATCATATTAGAAATTAAGAAACAAGCAAAGAATTTGATTATTTTCGTTAAAAGGAAAGCTACAAGTAAATAGAGAAAATTGGAAAGGTCATTTGCAAAGAATGGATAACTCTCGCATTCCATTACAATCTTACAAATATAAGCCCTCTGGTCATAGAACAATAGGAAGGCCAGTAAAAAGATGGGAAGAAACATGAGGCCGGAACAGGAGGATTCTTCTAAGCCACGAAGAGTTGATGATTATAATGGTAAAAGTAGGTAAGGGAAGCGTGCCTGGGCGTGGCAGAGGTTGTTCAACATTTCCCTGCCTGAGCATTTTATCGGCACGATTTTATATGCCTGACTGTACATCTGAAGTAATTAATTATATTGCCACGTGTTTCGGAAGCCACTGTTCATTTCTGTTCTACATGTCTTAGACAGAAGTAAACCTACAGCCAAACTGAAGGTATATAATAGTGTTATCTGAAGGACAGACTAAATTTAATACGTGGTGTAAATATTTCCAGTGGTTTCTCTCCCCAGTTTAAAGCGTTAATCTCATGGGGTACAGTTCCTTGAAACGTAATGTCACCCACTCCTGTTGCTGATCCTTTCCACCCCAGTAAGATAAGATGCACTTACCAGCTTGCGACGTAATATTAAGAGGGATGAGTAATGGACTTAAGTTCACAACACATACTGTTGGCGATAGTTCTTAATAGTAGACAGGTGTGTGACTGTTGTTTAGAAAGCTGGTTAAAAACAGGAGCTGAATGTGACTTAACTAAAGATAGTTTCCCGATCCAGTAAATTGTAACTAATTTTGTACTACTTTTAGGGTGAAGTTATGTGAGGGCAATTTGTAAAGTAAGGTCCAATGTTTAATACACATCAATTCATGATAGCTAGTTGCAAAACGGCTTACATTCGTCTCTATTTTTATACATAGTTGTCATATTTGTTTAAACATTTGTCATAACTTCTAAAGCTTTGGATGCCGACGTCACAAAATTCTGACATCTGAGAGGATATAACCAGTCGTTGCTTAACCAGTGGGTAACCAGTGGAAATTGTAATCGCCGATCTTCACGGATCTTTTAATGCACTGTATTGACCAAATTTTGAGTTCATTGATGGCTGCTCTGATCTCAGTTCATTTTGCCATTGTCCCAGCCGGCCTTGAAAGCTCTTCCACTTACGCGCTTTGCTGTCACTCATACACTGCTGTCAAAAGCCGGACCTTACTTTACGAATTGTCCTTGTTTGTTGCATAGCTTTTGTAGTTCATTATTAGCTCACCTGTCTGTTTTGCACGCGAGATGTGATGCAGCCTCGGTTGAGGAACCATCAAACAGTTGGTTTACACTGGTTTTGTGACAGACCGTTATTTTTGGTAATGATTATAACTGTCGTAATATTACAGAGCATTAGCGATTATATATTACGGTTACCAGTAATGGCCAAGTTATTTGTTTTCATGATTATCATGTTCGTATTACATTAATGGTTAGCACTAACAATTGGCTGTAACTACATTTCAATATAAACGATGTGAATACATTGTTTACCTTGTTTAATGCAATCTCCAGCTCTAGATGCGTCTATCCTTTGCTACGGTGGCTTATAATAGCACTTTCATCTACATTCCTGCACATTTTCACAGCTTGTATAGGTGAACTAAGCACATCATTGTTGCCAACATCAACGTGACAACTTAGATATACATAATAAATTAATTATCCTAGTTGGAGGTTAGATAAAACATGGTAATGACATTTAAAGACGATGTTGTTAGAGAAGAGAAACATTAACGCCCAAACACATATTATTGTCTAACATCACAAAAGAAGTACTCATTCCACCAACTGCACCATCATCCCCTTTCCAATCATCCATTTCGCCAGCATTTAACATCATCTTACTCACTCTCATACCTGGTGCTTTACTGACCACCCTCTTCCAGGTCTTCATTCTGTCCGGTCCATAGGTTCGTCTGCTCCCCAACAGGCTTGTAAGTTCTAGGGAGCGTAGGTTCTCAATACTGTGAGGGTAAACAGATAGGAAGATAACGTCGTGAGCTTATGAAGCAGATTATACTATTACTAGTAACTTGTAAAGTTCCACTAATAATAGTAAAAGAGTATAATTGATAATGTCTGAACTCTTTTCTTCTTCTTCTACTCCTCCTCCTTCTCCTCCTCCTCCTCCTCCTCCTCCTCCTCCTTCTTCTTCTTCTTCTTCTTCTTCTTCTTCTTCTTCTTCTTCTTCTTCTCCTCCTCCTCCTCCTTCTTCTTCTTGCTGCCCCTCGTCATGTCCCCTAGCTTCTTTCTCTGACCGTCCTGTTGGTCGCTGTAACGATATCAGGAAAATTCGGTTTTTCCCCCTTTTTTGATAGTAGTCCAGGCCTAAGTGTAGGTTACTTTCGACATTAGCCAATTACGACTGAGGAAAGCTGGAAAATGAGGAAAATACCTCTGAGAGGACGGTTCAGGTAGGATTTGAACTAAAGATTTCCCGCTCAGTTGTCCATGCCTAAAGATCTCTAGCTATCCGTGTCGGTATCACTCCCCCAATCATTGCGCTTCTTTGGCAGTTTTCCCTCGTTCACCAAAGATCTGCATTAGTAGATCCCCAATGCCCAACTCCTTTATTAGGAGTACTATTTATTTTCCATTACTACAGCGTGCATCCTTCACTACACAAAACAATTCTGTGTGCACTCATCACTTTTTCTAGTCGCTCTTGTATAGGCTGTTCTTAAAATCGCTTATTCTTCTATTTACTTCCTACTAATCGAGACAAATGTAGAAATGTTACTTTCGTTTAAACTGGACTAAGTAAAAATCAATAAATAAACAAATTATGTTCCTTGAATGTAAATAAATGACAGGGAAATAAACATGTTTTTATAAATTAAAACAAAGGATATGCTTCGGTTAAACAAAAAATCGTTAATCTAATTTATATAGTGATGCGGAACTTTTAACTAACAATGTATAATTTTTTTATGAAATACAATGTCCCCTGTGTGTATTGTACGTATTTAAAGAATAAAAAAATTACAAATATTACGTTTTATCGGCCTGTTATTATACAATCACTATGTCTATACGCACAAAACTGCCATAGGTACACAAGATTAATTGCGAAGGAAGTTTGCGCACTCAGGCTGCTTTGCTTACATTTTTTCGAATACTAAGTGCCTACACATTTTATTCCTCGTTTTCATTACATTCATAATTTTTATACAACGTTAACAAACCACTGGATTTGTACACTGAGTAAATTTATTGCTTAGTAAGGAGGTTAATGAACACGAGATCCATCTCTTGTGACATCACATCTCTCAACTGTTCCCTGAACATTCAGTTGAACCCTATCTTGCTAGTAGCACCCTTCTTGTTTGTAGACAAAGATGATATTATCGTTGGAACGTTTTGGATAAAAACAACCATAAAGTTTGAAACGCACACAGATATTCTATCAGAGAAGGGACATGAAGCTTTGCTTTACCTTATACGAGGTGTACATAGTCTCTCTGATAGATAATCCAGCCGTGTGTAGTTACGTGATGGAAGGTTTTGCCGTCACAGATTGTCGAGTGCCGAGCTAATGCTATGCTCTTATCCCGACATTCTGTTGCCCATGCAACAGCGATACAAGTACTAACTCACGCTTCATGTTCACGGAAACGTGTTAGAAAACCAGTCATACCCGCAACTCTGCACTAATTACTCCGTTAATTGAGGATATTCTGCTCTTTCCTCTCTTCCACCCCTCTCCTTTTCTCACTATCATCTCCCTTACCCTTCTCTCTGATCCTATCCTTTCTTTGCATTGTTTATTTTCTCTGCTACGCATAGTGAGTAGGGAAAATATTGTATTCGACCTAAAATTTCGATGTCTTGGTTTCATCGGAAATATCGAGGCCCCTAACTCCAAGAAAACAGCAGTTTTAGTGTGTGTGTGTGTGTGTGTGTGTGTGTGTGTGTGTGTGTGTGTGTATGTGTGTGTATGTGTGTGTCGGTTAAAAACCAGTTTGTATTTAAGTTTAATATTTTTCAAGTAGAAGATTTTGAAGAAAATTCCTCCACCATAAACTACCCTTTACATGGAAAATGTTGCGAACATTTTATTTTCTCGAAAATCCTCGAAGGATTTTACTTAAAATGCCATTATGGCAAATGAAATGTGCATTTTGAATTTTCTGGCTACAGCCCATGCAGTTCTGTTCACTCTCGATGACTTTTGCGTAACTGGTAAACCGGAAAAGATAGACCAAATCTCACTGCATGAAAATGAAGATCTCGTTCAAATACACAAGTTATGCCTGTATACGTTTTTCTGTAAAGTGAACCATATCGGAGATATTCCTTGTTATTTGTGTGACTTTTGCAATATTACTTAAAATTATCAAATGGAATTTCGTTATTCAATTTTTTATGTTTGGCCGTGCAAAGAGAAGGGGACTTAAAAGCTCTAAACGATGTGACTATCGCTCGAAGCCTGCTGTATTCCCATATTGCCCTTACATATATAAGAAAATCAACTGTAATATAATTTCTGCAAATGTTTATCTCGACTAACATGAAGAAGAGGAAGTAAGAGTTTTTAAGAATAGTTAGAACAAGAGTAAATTATGTGAGTGCAACGCATCAGATTTTTTTCCCTATGTAGCATCAGTGTCGTGCAATATTAGAAACCGGTAATAAATATATTCCTTATGACTGTAATGTTTTCAAAAGGTAACAAAACATGCAGAGTTGTTTACTTAACCAAGAGTTAAACCAGGCTCTCCATGTTTTGTTAGTTTTGAGTACCCTACATTTAAAAAAAAAAAAATATAAAATTCCCCATATATCTGTGCGAATAACCCAAAAAAAACTTTTGTGAAAGGTATCAGATTTGGAAACTAAGTGGGTCTTCCAAGGTTGCAACTCGAAGCTATGACCCAGAAATTAACCTTGCATGGAGCATCACCTACCATTTTTTTCTGAAGGACTAACTATTACTTTCTCTACTGGTAAGTAGGGGAAGTATTGTACTCCACCCAAAAATTCTATGTCGAGATTTCACCGGAAATACATGTTTTGAGGCCCCCTGAATCCAAAACAAGCATTTTTAGAAAAAGGTCCGTGTGTGTGTCTGTTGTCAGTCTGTGGGCAGCATAACTCAAAAACGAAAAGTCGGTTAAAAATCAAAGTTGGTATTTAAGTTTAATGTCTTTCAAGGATGTGACACGAAGATTTTGAAGAAAATATCCACACCCTAAACTACCCTTTACATGGAAAATTTTTCGAAAATTTTATTGAAAATGGCTCTAACGATTTTTATTAAAATGTCATGTTTGAGATATTTTGATGACAAATGAAATGTATATCTTGAATTTTCTGGCTATAGCCCCTGTAGTTGTATTTACTCTGGACGACTTTTGAATAACTGGTAAACCGTTAGATATAGACCAAATCATACTCTACAAAAATGTAGATCTTGCTAAAATACACAATTTATGTCTCAATAAATTTTCTTGTAGGGTGAACCATTTCGGAGATATTCCTTGTTATGTGTGTGAGTTTCGGAATACTTAGAACTTTCGTGAAATGGGTCATCGTTGTTCATTGTTTTATTTATTAAGTGTGCAAAGACAACGGAATCTCAAAGCTTTAAAAGATTTTACTACCGCACAAAGCCTACTGTATTCCAATATTCCCCTTGTATCTACAAGGAAATAAGCAATAAGATAATTTGTACAAATGTTTATTTTAACTAACACGAAGAAGATATGGGAATAATAGTTTGTAAGAATGGTTAGTACAAAAGTAGAGAAAGTCATGTGAGTGCAACACATCAGATTTTTTTTATTAAAATGCTATACTTAGGATGTTTGTCTGCTTGGTAAAAAATCTGCATTGAAATCTTTCCAAATAGCTGTGGAGTTCTCTTCATTCCGAATGAGTAGGTATTATATATTTTTGCGAAACTGCTAAATCGTAAGAGATAGATAAAAGCTCAAAAATATATACTTACATCTTAAATCACACAATTTAAGTAAAATAAACGTTTCTTTTTTATATTTATTTGACCTCTGCTTGACCTAACGTGATTAGATGATCGTGCGCGCAATAAACCCTCTCATCTGAATCAAGTAACAATTATAGAAGAGTACTTGAGCATTACAAGTTGTGCACATTTCCGCTTTTACAGCTTTGTTTAATAGTATTTTAACATCTATAATTACTTATATTGCGCCACAGGCGGAGGGCATTAATTAAACATGAAACGAAATGATAATTGGGGAAGGAAATCTTGGCTAAGTTCACAGTATTTCCTCGATACTTTCCTGTTATAGAGACTGAAGAAAACCTAGAAAAAATTGTCAGAGAGGATGGTCATATAGGATTGAATCGCAGATTTCCGGTACGGGAATCGGTGCCTCAACGATCTTGGCTACCCGTGTCAGTGGGCTTTGCAGTTAAACAATATTACGTGTGCAGGTAGAGTAGGGAAGTTGAAATATTAAGTGAAATGTACTACCTAGATAATTTCTTTTGAGACATCAGCGATTATTTGTAGCATCGTCTTCAAGTTTGGTTTACTGTAAATAATTTTTATGACATTTTCACATCTTCAAGACTACTGGCTTCTGACCGAGGGAGACGATCCGGCGGTAACTTGTGAGGCTTGCATTCGGGAGGTACCGGTTTCGTTTCCTATCGAGATCCACTTTTATCTTGGACTTGTTTTGGTTTCCCTGGTAGTAGGTGAAACGCTGGAGTAGTTTCTCATCTATCACGATTTTCTTCCATTTTCCTTCATTCCATTACCTTCTCATCTTTGGAGTGTGCTGCTAGGTTTTGTGGTGTATGGTGGTGCCGGCCAGAATGGCGCAGTAGCACTCCTCCTGGAAGTGTTATGCGCTTCCACGCGTCTCTGTGGCCTCTATGCCCGCAGCCTGAGGCTTCCTGTGATTCCTTCATTGCATCCTTTTCTATTGGAGGTAGTAGCTGCAATAAAGCTCGCAGTGCTCGAGGTACCTCCTTCGTGGCTCAATCGGTAGAGCACCTGGCTTCTATGCAAGGGCTCCCGGGTTCGATTGCCGGCAGGGGTTAGGGATTTTTCTCCAGCCAAGATTATTCTTAATCCTTCCAGAGTCTGGAAGTATGAATGAGACTGTGTGTGTGCGTGCGCGCGCGTAGTGCTTAAAACCTCTTGTTAAACGAGTACCACTATATATTCCAAAGGGGCGACCGCCCCTTGTATTTAACGGCGGGATATAAACGAGGGGGGAGGGGGGGATAACCTCACTAACTTCTGAGAGAACTAACCAGTTTGAATAATTGTGTTTTACATTAAAGCTAAATCACGCGCAAATATTTTTAGTGGTTTAAATTACGGAATGTCGATAAAAAGAATATCTGCTGAGTTATTTTATAATTTAAGTCTATTAAAAATATTAGAACTTTTCAATTAAAGGGTGATTTTCCTTTAAGGTTTATTCATTAATGTATTTGTTGGTCCTTTATAAATATTGATAAATTTGACAAATTGCTAACCTAGTTCTGTTATTTCCTTTGTGTGATATTCTGCATATGTATATGTATATGCGGAGTGGAACTTAGCACCTCAAACGAAAGGCGATCTTTTGTGCCTATGCCCCTGTCGGGGCAGCCCCGGGAAGTGAATGAGGCAAATGGATCCTAAGATTGGCCGGAATATTGACACGACAGGTGGCAGGGTCCCTACATTTTCCCAGTTAGAAACACCCCGGTGGAGGCTGTCTCAGCTCCCCTCCCTCGGGCTTGCACTACCCAATGAGGGGCCGGAAACCAGTGGCTCCCCTTCTAATCTGGGGGACGAGGATTTCCAGAGCACACTTGTTACCCCTGCCAGTACTGCTGCTGCGACGCTCGCCGACGCTTCCAACCCTGAAAGAAACCTAACGCGATGAAGGGGAAATGAAATGATAAATGTAACGAAATAAAGGGACAGGAAATTCAGAGTATATGGAAATACTTCCCAGCACCGCCTAGCGACCCAGAGAAACTTCGAGAAAAGCTCATGAGTCACGAAGGTCCGCCACGGGGGATCGACCTGAGACCTGCCGAATGCGGGCCACACACATTACTGCCTGAGCTATCCCGCTCGGTTTCTAGTTCATTACTGACCAGTGCACAATATTGTGGGTTAAACGCCAGATTGTAGTTCTTGATAACAGCTTAAATTGTTAACAACTGCTACTTCAAAGTGACACTTTGGGTATGTTATCTCAAGCTATAAATCAATAAAAGAATTAATATCACACAGATATTAAACTGACAGAGGCCAATAAAATTTCACACTGAAGCGCGAAATTTCGGTTTATATTAATTAGTGGAAACTAAATGTGCTAAAGATCTTAAAATTGTAATATACTGCTTATGCACAAAAAAAAAAAAAAAAAAAAAAAAAAAAAAAAAAAAAAAAAAAAAGAAGTTAGGAATGTAGAACTGAAACTCCCAGCTTCCTAATTAGGATATTCAAACTGTTACTTTCAACAGTTTTGGATTAAACTTGTCGAGGAAATGATACATTGTTGGGTTAACATACAATTATCTCTGGATTAGAGATTTTTCAGAAACCTTTATACAAAGGATAAACTTCTATTGCTGGTGGTGAATGCAATGTGGTATTGTAAGGGAGTGAGTACAGTTGTTGCATCTGTTAGGATAATGGAAGACACTCGTTGTACACAAAGTGCAAATTGATGTTCATCTTTTTATATATCCTGCTTGTCTTGCTGAACATGCCGTGTAACTCTGCAGTAGGCAATGTTGCTCTGCTTCCGAGATGTCCTCAGGTCCTCGGCTGACATGTGCGAGAGGTACACATGAATACTATTTCCATAAACTTAACTGCCTGAAGTTAATGCCCTATGATGTCCTCTAATAAATAATTTTCAATAGCAGTTGCCGCTATGTTTGAGAGATTAACACTCCACTTTAGTACTAATCGACTTCTGCTGACAGAGTTTTGTAGCTTAGATAAACCAATGTTTCTGAAATAATTTCAATAGATCTTCTTTTTCTTCTTCTTCTTCTTCTTCTTCTTCTTCTTCTTCTTCTTCTTCTTCTTCTGACTTGCAGGGATTAGGCTAATCGGTCTGTTCCGGTCTCAGTCCATCTTAGAATGGATCTTCCTGAATCTCTTCTACCTGTTGGTATGTAACATAGCATCCCTTTTGGAATCCTTGAGCTGTCCATTCATTTTGTCTTGTACTGCAAATACATTTAATTTTTCCTCATATTTGTACATTTATTTTACTTAATTCTATATACCCCAACAATTCTCTTGGCCAAAATGACCCAGTTGTCAACGGGCCCTTAAACTCCACACTCCACTCCAACAATTCTCTTAAATATTTAATTTCTGTATCCTTTAACCTTTAATTTACAGGCTAAAAAAAGAAGAGCGTATCTTTTTTTTTCACTTACAGAACACACAAATTTAATATCAGTAAAATCGGAGACGTGGAGTCAAATTTTGTGCGATTTAACATGGAATGAGTAAATTACTAAATCATCTGCGTAAGCTAGAACGCTAAGATTAGTTCCCGCTGCTGAAATTCCAGCCGGTGCACATTTTTTCACTCTTCGTAACCTTGATGAGTTATGCATACTCTGATAATCCTACATATTGAGCTTAAAAAAGGTACCTTGATACAAGCTTTTTGTACATTTTATCAAATGCATGAGGTATCCACACTTTTGCATGTCAAATGCTTCTTCAAGATTCAAGACCTATGAATGTCAAATATGTAGGCAAATTACATTCTCTCTTTTTCTCGCATATACCATTTTAACAGATGTCACACATCTCTAGGTAGAAAAGTTGGGCGATCCTCTCCAGCTACATGGGCCCAAATGACCTCGTTGTCTACGGGTCGTTAAACCCCTCACACTGACTCACTCTCCAGCTACATAGATAGAATTCGACAATAAACCAGCTTCAGATATCTATGGCGCTTTATTTGTTTTTATTGTTTTAAGTTTAATATCCTTTAACCGTGCACATCATTTCGGAGATAAATGAATAAAATGAGTAGAAATGATCTCAAATGCGTCAAACTGTTAAGTTATTTCTGCATACCGATAGAAGGTGTTGCTTGGGCCCAAGGATTCTACATGATGAATTTACTGGCATTAAAAGAGCTCCTGCAGGACGAAATTCCGGCACGCCAGCGACGCTGATATGATCCTGGCAATTAATAGCGTCATTAAGCAAAATCATTTTAAAAACTCATGATTTTCATAATGCATGCTAATGAAATCGGATGTTTATCCGATTTGTTCATATGTAGTTCAAATTTGCCGAAAAAACAATAGCGTTTAATGGAGCCGAACTAATTAAAGTGAAGTTAATTGTGAGAAATAAAATCACTGTTCAACATGTTAAATATTCAGAAAATGAATTTAAAAAAGAGAAACTTAAAAAGTAAGCTTAGCTATACGCCTATACTACCAATTTGCTGCCCTGCCTTTGGAGATTGACACCCTGGAGGTTTTTTCTGTTCTTTCAGCTGAATTTTTAGTCACTGATTGCGCCACGAGGTGCGGATAAAAAAGAATATCAAGCTAAAGAGAAGCGAAAAATTTTTTAAAAAAACCTTACTCGACTTGTATACGGTTCTAACACTCCTATGCTCGTCTAAGATTGACTGATTAGATAAACGATTGAGAAAAACAATTATATAACAATTACAAACTAATTCCCAGAAGAATCACATTTAAAGAATAAAAATCCCCAAATTTGATACCCAACAGCTGTAAAACACACGTGGAATTACAGGAAGTGCAGATACTATAACTGAGATGTAAATATAAAGTGTAGACTATTAGCATGCATCAGAATTGCAAAAGATTAACTCTCGGACAAATAAACTTACAGATAACTAAATACTGCTTTGCTGCCCAGATGTTGCGAGTTGGATTCCCGATTGGAGCGGGATATTTAATTAGAATCATTCCCTACTTTCCATGGAGATTGAGAGTACGTGAGAGTGAATGTGACTGTGTTTAACTGCAAAGAAATAAAACGCAATGGTAAGCTACAGTTAAAAGCATAGATGTTCAAGAAAGATACTTTCTAATGTGATCATAAAATGTAAATGTAGCTACCTCCACAAATTAAATAGATCTGATGTGAATATTCACTACTGATGGAATCTTCACATTCATCTGTATTCTTCTATTTTCCCCAAGGCTCTTTTCAAATTAAATAACACGAGGAAAGCAGTACACATTCTATCTCTTGTAATGGAAAGAAGAAAAAAATATTTGTCCTTAAATCATGTCTCTCAGATAACGTAGGGTAGGATAGGGCATCGCAGTGGGGATTCGGCCGTTGACCTTAAAACATCTTTTCTGCTTATGCCCCTTGAGAAGGATCAGGCGAGAGGAGATAGGCCGACCCACGGAGTCACAGAGCAGTACATATTTCGGTAGTCACGAGTACATGTTTATTACTTAAAAGTACTTGGTCCAAAATTGCAAAACTGTACAAATATCAAACTACTGATATTTTATCACACATTTGTTTAACCTAATTACACAGAAAACGTCGTTTTCATGGTCCTGTGTATCTAATTCTCCAAGAAAATAATTTCCAAGCGAAAAATTAAAATCAGTCACATTTAGCTTTTGCCACGTGACACAAATTTGAAAATTTTAAGTTTTTAGCGCTGCGTGAAATTTCTGGATTATAGTTATGTACAATTAATGATTAAATTTCGTGGAACACTGAACACTTCTGGAAAATAATGCGTGTAACAGGTTTAATTTTCCAAAAATAAATTACTCCGTACACTCCAAAACTATACTTGATAACAATAAATTACTCTTTGTATCTCTTTATCCATATTTATATTGAAAATTTTAAAAGAATCGAACGAAAGTTGCAAAATGAGAAATAAATTTAATTGGCGATACCAAGAACAGGGGAAACACTATTGGAACTTGAAATTGATGATAGTGCATTGGAAAAATGCGAAGCTAATAGTACAAAATATATCGCAAACAATTAGTGCAACGAAAGGCTAATTTCATATAAGTGGGATATTTTGACGAGATGTAGAGTGTTCACATGATAAGCTTTTGTATGTTTCTTATAGTTTACCTTTTAAACAAACACATTCATTCACAATGAAGAGGAAATTAATGGTAACAAGCCATTTTCCTTATAAAGTGTAGTTTCGGATGGGAGAATTCTGTTGAAATATTTGCTCATTCTCACTCTCACTCTCATTCTCACTTGCACTCACCTTTGCTAAACATCTTATCTATTTGATTTACATTACATTCTCCAACCTTCTTCATTTGTCGTCCTCCGTGGTCCAGGAGTAATTTAATTCTCAAAGTCGTGGGTTCAAACCTGGCGGAGAGCGATGGATTTGTTCGATCGTAAGGATCTGCAACATGGCTTTCTTCGGAAGGGAAGTAAAGTCGATGGTCCGGTGTTGTAGATTTAAGACACAACAACCTCAAGTCTTATAAAGAGGTCTTTGAGCAAAATTAAGCGCTCTTTCACTTCCAGTATAAAATTGGACGCTGTGGAACACAGTAGTTAAAGAGCGTTCTTAAATACTCAATTAGTTTCTGAAGCTTCATTTTTATACATCTTCTAAAACTTAACTTTTATGAAACGTTATTATTCTACTTCATTTTAAATCGAACTGTATCTTTGCAGAATTAACTACATTACACATTTCATTACAGATTCAAACAGCGAAGAATTTATTGGACGCTGCATGTTAGCCTTAAAGTTTCATAGTGTGACGCAGCCATCAAAGCCGCTCAAGGTCAAGCTGTCTCACATCACTGTTTGTCAATACGTGGCCCAGCGACAATGAGCGGTGAGAACAAAGACGGCTGTAAATGCAGCAGAACAAGCCGTTTCCAGACTGCCGCTTATTTACGAGAAGTTCGAGAAAATGTGGATTTCGAGAAAACTCCGTGCTACGTCATTCTAGCTATATAAGCAAGTTGGAACGGCTTGATCGTCGTTAACACAATATACAGTTCTTTGTGACCTTACAACTCATAGCTGTTCTGCCCTCTCGTAACCTTGAGACATACTTCAGTGGAGTTTTCTTCTACCCTCTCAGTCTCACAAATTATTTCTGTCGATACACTCACACTCACTTAAACATTCTTGACTAAAATGGTTCACACAACAAACAACTCCGACGCGCCGATTAAATGTCTGCAACTGTCTCTGTTTCTTAAGACTGTCCACACACACACACACACACACACACACACACACACTTAAAACTAATTGTCTACAGCTGCTTCGGTCAAGACTTAACAGCTCTGGAGAATTGGGAATTAATTACAATACACTATTAATTATAGATTCATAGGACAGCGATGTCAAATATTTAACGATTTGTTGAATGCTATCTGCCTTAACATTTCATACTCTTTCCATGCAATCACGAGAAACAAATACTGGCAGGGCGTTAAAGAAATGACAACAAGCTTTGAATCCACCTCTGTGGTATGGAGATAGCGTATCTGCCTCATATTCAAGAAGTCCCAGTTCGAATCTCGGTTAGAGTGAGATACCCGGGTAAGATTTGACAGGGGTTTTCCCTTATCCTGAACGTATGAATGTCGGGTAACTTAAATCATATGGACCACTGTCTTATTTGAGCATTATTTCACTCATTTCATTGGTCTCCCGAATAGGACCTAACCAATTAAAGGCCGTAAAGCCTTAAAAATATGCTATGATACAATTGAAACCATTAATTTCTAATTCTTCGAAAGTGCTTATGCTACAGAAATATTTTAAATGAATTGGGTGTTTTAAATAGACCTGTATTGTAGTGTGTTTTGGTCTATCACTTAACGTCAATCATTGTACCTTGTGTAAGATTTTATTAAATTATTTCCAAATGAATAGGACTTCAAAAGATACACTTCAGTGTTCATATAAATACCTTTAACATGAGATATTTTGATCAAAATCATTGGGATCATTTTCGAGAAGATAGCATCTCTATAAGATACTGAACTATTACAGACACAAACTTTAATGGTGGGTGATACCCGAACATTCCTATCCGCTCTCTCTCTCTCTCTCTCTCTCTCTCTCTCTCTCTCTCTCTCTCTCTGCTGTGCAGATACATTTTGTGGGCGCAAATGATATTTATATCACCGGCTTTACAGCGTGGTTTCACGGCATGTTTAACTGCAGACTTTAGCAATCCGTGCCTCTGATTGGATTTTGTATCCATCAGCTCCTCCTGCCACCAGCCATTAAATTGTATGTCAGCCATAATACCAAATTTAGTATTTATCCGACTTGTCATTTTTGAGACACATCCATACACATACAAGCGTGCGCATACATACGCAAGGACCTTTTTCTAACTTTTTTTAATCAGCTGACATTTCGGACAAATTTTTGGCTGGAATAAGGTACTTTCTCTGTCTAAATATATAGGTAGGTGATAAAGTAAAAATAGTGGAAACTAGGCCATCCAAACTTACAGTTGAACTCCGCTCAAGACGAAATAGACGAATGGGAAGATCTCAGAAGAGATGGCGATATTCATATTTGACAAGAGACGGAACGGATGCTATATGTCGATACTTTAAAATAATATTGGCGATGATGATGTTTATGTAGTAAATGTTAAATGACAATTTTCAGTTTCCTACAGTCCTTCACTTGAGGACGTACTCCTGATATTCCAAGGGAAAGTTGCCCTTTGCATTGGAGATGTTTTAGGGACACCTCGAGGATCAGTCAAGTCCTTTGTTACACTGTTACAGCATAGAGGGTAAGGAAAGTGATAAGTTTGTGTAAACTCGGTGCAGTTGTTAGGTTCACGTATGAGAAGTGGAGTGTGTGTGTGACTGAATTAAGTACACACGACCCGTAATTGACTGCTCTTCCTCTGCTCGCACGAGATGGCTTCCAAGACAACATTCTGTTGTTGTTAGCCATCTTACCCTGCTCGCTCGTAAAACGCCGTGTCTCAGGCGCCTTAAGTATTTAGTACCTTCCGTTCTTAATAAGCTCGCATATTTTGGCGTAACTTACAAAGACTGCGTTCATGCGCATGAAAGTGTAACCTGCTTTTCACTGTTAAACGTGTCGCGTATGGAAGCCGGGCTAAATTATCATAAGTAATCTAACAAGAGGTTGTCTTCTCTGTGGTTAACATGCTTATCTTCAAATCCAGAGATCCCGGGTTCGATTCCTTGCTGGGAGGTGGAAATGTCTCTTTAGATAGGATTATTTCCCATCTCTAGAATCTGGAAGTATGAATGAGGATGTGTGTGTGTGTGTGTGTGTGTGTGTGTGTGTGTGTGTGTGTGTGTGTGTGTGTGTGTGTGTGTGTGTGTGTGAATTTAATGCAATAACCAAAAATAAACCAGCCTTAAGATTACAAACCACTGAAAAGCTGAGTGAACATCATTGCAGTTGAGCAATTATTACAAAGGTTAAAAGGCCCAATATGACGTTAGATGCTAAAGGTGGCATATAATGGAAAATAAAAAGAGGTTCCGTTATTAAAAAAAAAAAAAAAAAAAAAAAAAAAAAAAAAAAAAAAAATTGATGTGTGCACTCATGACTTCTCTACACACTGTAGTGGTTCTACGTTTCACCGCTCACAATCTGATTGCTCGGTCAGCCATCAGGTCCTTATTTTATTCTGGCGTATCTCAGGGCGTATAGGTGCAGAGGAATGAATAAACGAATACGTAAATAAAATTAAAATTTTACTGCAGAATGATGTGCTTTATGTAGTTTCTTCGTTCCACAATGATTGGATTTCAAATAATAAAATACCGTGCCTTTAAGCACCTCCTTTATATTTTCTCTAAAAAGAACCTGCATAATTCAGTGTTAGGGTAATTAAAAGCTTTCTTAGCTCGCTCTTTCAATGAATTAAAATTGTGAACGGTTCGTCAAGTGAAAAACATTCTTTGTTTGATATTTTTTCCTAACTATTTATAACAATTGAAGAACGGCTTCCCATACTTCTGTATTTTGCATCTAGTTTTGAGAGTTTAGAAAGGAATGTGCTTCAGTAATATAGCACAAACATTCTCAAAAACGCCTATTCTTCTGTTTTCTTCATGTTAATCAAGATAAAGGTTTGTAGAAATAGTGCTATTACATACTTCGTTGTAGGTACTATCTTTCCCGAAAGTAAATACCAGCTTCAGTGAGACCTGGGCGAAGGTTCACCTGATTCTCAGGCGTATTTGCATAGATGGTATGAGAATTGAATTAGTCATATACTTCCCTTGTTGTTCGCGGACATAGCAGCCATGTCACCTCGCAGCTCAACTGGCAGTTTTGAAAAGGAATATTTTAACAATCCTTCTACATTAACGCGCAAACATTGCACATTTAACTTCAGTGCACCTGCACAAAATATGCTCTTATGCTGTTTTTATTGAATTGTGAACTATAACCAAAAATGTTTCCAGTGTTGGGTGCTAGGCTTATAGGCGTAAGCTTAATCAGTGTCACACCCAACTGGTTTGAGCGTGTTTGTGCAAATCATCGGTGGTGGGCTAAAATTAGTAGTTCGAATCCCATTTGACCTTTTTTCTTTTTCCATTTATATAACACGTGCGAAATATAAAATTATAGAAGTAATGGGGCCTATTTCTGATAAAGCTCGTATTTTTATTCCGCGTAGGTTTGAATCTTTTCCAGCCGTCATATAAATGCTGCAATATGAGTGCAGTTTTACAACTGATTGCTTCATAAGATATTAACTGCAATTGCTGAAAGTAAAGCAGGGAACACGACTACCTCAATTGTCAATCATTCCTCGTGAATTTAATATTTCCCTTTAAATATTCTCATTCAAAGACATCTCTATAAATTTTGTAGACTATTACCTACCATACTCATATGCAAGCTTTTAATAATGCAAAATTCGTTTTTAATGTACACAAAATGCATTGTTACAAGATTGGAAACCAGTAATCAATATAATTAATGATATATTAAACAGAACACCATGCAGTTGTAGATTCAACGTGAAGCAACCGTTTGCACCTAGCAATGTTGCCATGTTGTTTATTTCCAAGCACCATACAATATTGTCATATCCCTATTAACTCAATATCTGGCAGTGTGCCTTTATCTGACTCTCAATTCCCGATAAAAAGCTGTGGAGAATTAAACACGTTTGTTAATTTTGTATTTCAGAAAATAAACATACGAAAGGGGAGGATCGAACCTCCGGCAGCTAGAGTTTCGAAGAACATGAGCAGCCATGTTAACCCTAATTTTTAGGTACTATTGATGCCTCCTCTACCAAAAATGTACGTGGAAAGTGATAGTAGGCAGAGAAATCAATGTGGCATAAGATTTTTTGGGTCAAATGCAGCACCCCTTCTACCTTGGTAAGTGGTATAGAAGTTAAAAATACTCAGTCTGAGATGGCTGGTTGCATAATGTTCCTTGCCGCCCTCTGCGGGAATTAGTAAGAATTAGAAGCAAGCGCCGTGCTTCGCTACCCTTCCTTCAGCCCGAACGTACTTTGTCAGACAAGTGTGATAACTAGAGAGGAGTAAAAACACGCAGTTTGGGGGAGAAAAGGAAGATAGACAGTCAGAAGGGGAGGATTTGTGGAAGGAGACTAGAATTTTTCTTTCTCCCAGTAGCAGCGGCACAAAATCATAACATTCTCTGGTAGTCATTAATCAAGGAAGTTGAAGTGACAGCTTGAACGCAGAATTTGTATGGCACGGAGCAGATATGATATTGCTAGAGGCGGAATGTCTGCCAATGTGATTAATATGCGATTTCAAATAATGGATCTCTCCGACCGCACGTTTCCAGGCCCTTCCTTCATTTACTGGCCCCTCAGAAGTAACTGACATCGTCTTTTCTGCTTCCGAGGTCACAAACAGAATTATAGTCTATAAAACAACCACATTTCTTTAGTTACATGTAGATGGCAGCAGACGAAAGAGACGTGTGCATTAGAAAGTAGTACTCACTCGTCTGAAATTATTTATTTTGTTGTTTAACGACGCTGTCAATTGCCAGGACCACATGAGCGTCGCCGGTGTGCTGGAATTTCGCCTCGCAGGAGTTCTTTTACATGCCAGTAAATCTACTGACATGTACACTTAGAAACCATTGGTCTGGGCTGGATTTGAATCCGCGACCTTGGCATCAGTAGGCCAGCGTATCTGTGCCACCCAGACCAGCTCACTCGTCTGAGAACTTCTAGTTAATCGACATATAACTTTATTACACATTTACCATTTTTGTTACAGATATGTATAAAAGGATACACTAGCATAAATTTACAGTAAGATTTTTAAAAACGGAATTCGCAATATAATTTGTTTTCAATTTCATGTGTTTACATAAGCATGAGGATAATCAAAAATCCACCTGTCGCTTCAAAATAGTACGTGTTTGAAAATTCAACCGAAGATTAAGTTGGAAAAGGTTTATTAACATAAATGAGTGCTTTAAAATGTTCTGAATTTTTGCAGTAAGGTTTTACCTAACTATTACGGTTTACCAGTTTCATTTGGAGTAAAGAAGGATTGATACATTCACAGAAAATTAAAGATATGTATTTATTTGTCATTGAAATACATTAAAACATCTTATTTTGATAAAAATATGACAATTGTTGTAGAAACAAAGATTAGCAAAAGTTTCTCCGAGTAAGTGGTAGTTTGGGATGAGAAGTTTTTCTTGAAAATCTTCGTCTCCCATTCTTGGATGAAGCTGAATTGAAATGACAAATTTGATGTATAACTACTACCTCCACTTTGTGCTATGTTGCTCAAAGACAAGCAGTAGACACACAGACACACACGTATTTGTTTAACTTTTTCCACCTTTTCCTTTTTTTTGGGGGGGGGGGGAGGGGGAGGAGTAGGTGTTTAGCAGTGACGTATATTGTAGGCTATCAAAGCTATTACCGAAGCCCATATCTAAAGTAAACTAGACATTAATAAGTAATATTAATAATAATTGCAATACTAGTGAGCTTTCCACATGAAGAATTAGCGCGTAGGACGGAATGTGTCTCGTTCTCTATCGTTGAACAGAGGGGAGAATAGGGCTTCGGATGCTTGCTGCCGCAGCCTTCACTACGATGCGGGAAGAGAGAGGTGAGATAGCAGAATGCAGGAATAAGCAAGCCAAGGCTTCGGAATCCCGTGTCGCTATAGCCACACGAGCGTCTTCGAAATGTGCCGTATGAACACGACTGGCTTCATAGGCATAGCACGTGGAGTTAAACGTAAGAGAAGTATTTATAATTGGGCGATTGTTAGTGTAGCAAACAGTTACTAGTGCTAATGCTTCGAAATGGATGAACAGTGTGTAGTAAAACAATTAGTAAAACGAGCATACTCGCAGCTAAAATACGAGGATAAAAAAGTGGTAGCAAAACAGGGAAGCCTCCTCTGCACCTGCAGTGTGAAGAGAAG
Source organism: Tenodera sinensis (assembly GCA_030765045.1). Classification (NCBI taxonomy): domain Eukaryota; kingdom Metazoa; phylum Arthropoda; class Insecta; order Mantodea; family Mantidae; genus Tenodera; species Tenodera sinensis. The sequence continues at coordinate 57,687,545 of CM060965.1, read as the reverse complement.
CAAAAGAAATAAAAAGTACTTACAAAAGATGCCTTAATACGTATAAACGATTACGATAAGTATGTGTGACTGACTGGTTCATACAAATTAAGTAAACTATTGGTGGCCATGCTTATTGTACGCCCTAGAATAGGATTAGTTTCGCAAATTTAGCGTATTTAATCCCAGCTTTGGATAAACATTAGAGATCAACAACGCATATAAAATCTTTTACAGCTTTAAAATCTGTCGACTCCCAGTGGACAGACCATGCCTTGAAATATCAGAAAAATTATTGGCCGTTTGCATAACGAAAAGATTAAGGAATATAGAAATGTATTCAACAGATTGACGCGGTTCTTAAACTTCTCTAACCTGTGAATTTTATTAAGGAAATCAGACCATTCTTTGCTTCTCTTAATGGTTTACCCGCTTTTTTCTCACATTCCACTACACGTACATTTCAAACTACAAATTGTATACCTGAAGAACGCAATTTAGTATCGTTTCATGTAGCGTAGTACAAATTATAACGTATACTGTATTTATACTACATTTTATCTATATTTTTGACCTATCTTGTAAGATAATGCTAATAAAAGATATATTTAAGCTAAAGATGGGAATGAAGGAAAAATGAAGATAGAAAAAAATAAATACAAGCATATAAGCACAAAAATATAACGCGGGCCTAGTAGGCCGCGCGATCAGGGCACGCTCCTAACGGAAGGTTACGCAACAACCCCTTATTGTCGGGATCTGGTAGACCTAGTGATAGCCTACTGGTCAATATCATCAGTATGCCAACTGTTGAGATGGTGAATAGTAAAGTGAAGTAAGAAAGGTCGCTAAACTAATCTCATTAATTCTTTCAATTACCAAAAATTACTTATGAATGGATTCCAACAACAAGAATAAAAAAGAACCGACCTAAAGTAACATGGAAACATGGAGTTTTTGGATGCAATGATAGACACTTAACAGAGGGACAATGAATCAGTAGAGAAGAATAGTTCTTGGCAGTTAGGCAGCAAAATTTATAGTAACGCGTAAATTTATATGAAACATTTAGTTGCCAGAAGATGTACAATAGATTGTAAAAACTGATCTAAAATCATTTTAACTTCCAAAAATTATTGAAAAGAAATTGTTTTATACCACAATAAACTAAATTATTGTTATTAGAGTGACTTTACTGTGGAATATTTGCAGTGGTAAATGATATCAACAACTTGTGAAAGGATAGATAAAATATACTTTTGACTCCCTGACTTGAGAAGGAGGTGTTTTCACATACATGGCTTCTCTATTTCATTGTTCAGAAGAAACTTATAACTGAGATAATTAAGGTAGTTTTGAAAGTGTGTAGAATTTTCATGATATGTCCAAATTGATAAAAATACACAAATAGTACTCATTTATATTGCTGGATATATCAGTAATGTTCTCAAAAAAAAAAGGCCAAACTGTGAGCGTTATAGGTTTATACTAGTTAAAGAATTGTGAAATCTCCGTCGGTATTTTTCCGTAATCAATAGGGGAGCTTTAAAACGGTTGTTGATGTATAGGAGATAGTGACAGTTCTCATTAGTGCTGGTTATGAACAAATGCTTCTAAACTCAGGGAGTGTTAAATACCTGTCTGTTCACAACATGTTGATATCGCTTATCGCTGCAGATATCCCATGCAACTTTAAAACCACTCTGATAATAATTGAGACAGACTGTGGTATAATGACAAATATTCTTTTGAATAATTATTGAAAGTTAAAAAATGAAGCAACGAAAGGAATTAGAGCTGGAGAAAAGAAATTAAAACTTCAAAGTTGGTGTAAAATGCTAATAATGAGGGAACTAACGTTCATAAAACAGCTTACTGTCATCTGATAAAAGTAATTTGAATAGCTCAGGTGCAGACGCGACAACGGAAGCTCACATAATTTAACTTTTTGTGCCATTGGTAGCGGTATGGTGTTACAACATAAAATCAGCTGAGCTAGGCATCTAGGCCAGTGTCAAAAAGAACACTATTTAAGCTGAATTTATGTAATATTAATGGGTTTTGCATTGGTTATCGTTCCAGTATTAATTATGTTAATAAGAATGTTACTATACCCTTATAATTAATTATATCACACCTTAACTCAAATTTTGAGACTAAATTAAAGCTGTAATCTTGCAATGTTTCCTGAATGCTTCATGGGAAAATCTTTTGTACACAAGTTTTGTGTGAGCTCACAACCAACATAGGATGTGGAATTTGACAGCGAAATGAGAATAACACACAATAAGTGATAGTAAAACAGGGAAGGTCTACCTCATCTCTTCCACATTTGTACATAGTGTGAGCAGAAGAAAAAAGATAAGAATCCTTAGAAAAGATATTTTAAACAATTATGATAAGTATTTGTAGCTGACAGGTTGATGCAAATTAAATAAACTTTATTGCTGGTAATGCTTCTTGTTTGCAACTACGAAAATGCCCTGAAATAAGATTAGGTATTGCAATTTTAGCATATTTAACCACAGGTTTAGATAAATATAAGAGATCAAATGTTAGAGACTTAGGATTTGAAGAAATATGGTCAGAAATATGAGCGTTGCCAATGAAGAGGACGACAAAAGGCATAGAAAGAGAAATTGTGAAGATGAATCCATTCTTCATACAGGGGATTTTCTGTGAAGTACTGGAAACATTAATAACGCAAACTAAAATAATTTTTGAATCAGTGAAGCAGTGGAAATTTTGGCCTTACTGGATTGTAAACGCTTTGCGAGTTGCAATAAAAGTTTTCTAACAAATAAATTATGTGAATCGAGAGATCCACATGTTTCCTATTTCGATATTATTTTGTGTTTAAAAACGAACTCAAAGAGCTATATTTGCCTCAAACAGTTTCTTACAAGTCCATTCAAACCATTGCAAATTATATGAAATCAAATGGACTTGATGTTGTGTACAGTGAAGTTTATAAACTAGTGAAATGATTTTAACATTTCCTTGCTCTATTGCCATTGCATAAACAAGGCTTTTTCAACCTTTATGAGAATAAAATCTTGTTTACGGGCAACATAAGAATAAATTCGTTTGATCAACATGGCTTTTCTATTGATTGAAAAGGACACATGTTTCATCGAGAAGGCACTACAAAGAATTGCTTTTTGACAGTGTGACAACGCGGTTTACCCGTGAAGAATATATGAACACGTATGGTAAATTTGTTCATTTTACGTTTATAATTGTTGTTTAGCTTGTTTCAAGAAAAATTTATGTATTTAAGTTTATTTAAATGCGATGTTAACATTTAGTCAACAATCCCTTATTGTCCGGATCTAGTAGGCCTGTTTTTTCCTTTGCGGTAGTGTTTAACGCCCAATTTTACTATATTTGGCACCTCAGGCACTGATGGTACATGGAATGAATATGTAACACTGGTGGAATGGGATGGCGGACGAAGCAAGCCCCTGCGCCGTTTTGTCCATCAGGAATCCCACATGCGGTCGTCTAGGAGCGAATCTGGGTCGCTTTGGTGAGAGGCGAATGGTCTAACCACTCGGCCACGGTGCAGCCATGGTAGACCTACTGATAGCCTAAGTCACAACCCCCATATACGCCACTGGTACTTAGGTATCACCTGCATCTCTCTGCTCTATAATCACGTTGCAATATTGTAAACATGATGGTGCTTAAAGCGTATAAATACGAGTGATAATGGTGGTCCAGCTGATTTTAAAATTATACTAGGCAGTATGCCTTAAGATAGGACTCTGCATAGACAGATACGACGACAAATCCACCCCTGATCCCATACCACGCATGGTTACTGTACCCGCAGGTTCTCAGGGCGAATTTCATATTGCTTGTCCAGTTCCAGTAATGAACGTCCTAGTGTCAGCATCGGCCGGCAGGTGACGGCTCTGAACTGGTCAGTACAGCACTATCTAGCGGACAATCCTTGAAACCGCTCCAGCCAGAGAACCTGCCGTTAATTATTAGCAAGTCCCAACACTAAAATTATTGCGAAGAATAGGAATTCGTCGACGTTTATTCCAAACACTGATGATTTCGGCCACCAATACCTGCTGTCATGCTGGGTATGCTCTGACAATGCTCGTAGCTTCAGTTCTGGAACTGCTAATTAAAACTTTGAAGTTCCAACTTCATCTGTTTCTTTACCCCAGTTTTGGAACCGCATGTTGCAGGTTCTAAAAATAGCATCCACTGCTTTTTCTCACTCTGCTCCATAAAGCTTTCATTATTATTTGATTTTTGTATAATTTTTCCCTCAATACTGAACAAAACCGTATCACCAATGTTCTTTGTCATCCAGAGACGATGGGCCTAGCTGTCGACGGGCCCTTAAACTCCACTCCACTCTCCAGAGACGAAGCTCAGTCTTTCTCGACGATTACCAACGAAATAATCAATAGGCACGTTGCCTTTAAATTAAAAAACACTTTCAAAATAATGAATTTTTCTAAAGTAAGAACAAATTAGAAACTAAAAACTTCACTTATCTTAGTAATGTTGAAGTTAAAGTAAAGTTCTTAGTTTCTAATTTGTTCTTACTTTAGAATCTCGTTGCTTCACTGTTAATAGCTTCAATTTTCCTTATTTAATGTACTTTTACTTTTGGCGTGTCATAGAAAATATTTACGCTAATATGATACACCATATTCGTATAAAAAACAACCTTTCCCAACTTTCCCAGCCTGTTGCACCACTTAAGATGATTTTTACCAGAAGTAATCCTGATATTGACTTTATTGTACACAAATAATGCACATCCTAAGTCAGTTTTTGTTACTGATGAATTCATGAGAGCAAAAAGAAGAATCACGTAATATGCTACATAAAAGCTACATGAAAGAGAGTTTTATTTATTTATTAATATTGTCACCGCGCCCGCCGCATCTGATTGCCGCACTGGGGAGGGGGGACCCAGCCAGTCGCCTACCTGGCCTAACGACCAGCCTTGAGGAGGGAGCAGTGTCGCCCATCGCATTATTGTCGGCACTACCGCAAAAGAGAGAAAGAGATAGAGACTTCTGGAATTCTCTGCTTTGTATTTCACCGCAATAATAGCTGAACTTTCCTGAAGATTCCAGAATAGTGCCTGGGAGATATAAGTAGCGGTAAAGTGTGAGAAGGAGTAGTTCTTGTGTTACGAATTCGGAGCCGTGCTGTTGGTGAATCGGTGAAGACTTTCTTGCTGCTGCAACGAGTGTACAAAGTTATTGTTTACGGAAATAAAAGTGTTTCTTTATCTCGACTACATCTGTCTTCTTTACTTTACACCCACCAAAGTCACAATATATAGATTGAATTGTTATATTTTAATATATTTAATTATATGGGTAACTATTTCAAGCTGGAAAATCAGTTCCACGAGTGAAAACTATAACACGTGTGTTTCAAAAAATAGCCAATGTTACAGAAAAAGTTATTTTAAATAAATTTTATTAGAATTAGTTGTACATTTCATTTTGTTAAGGTATTGTTTATCTTCTATGTTTACCAGTTATACGCAATATTTATTTGGATAGGTATACGGTTCATTAATTATACAAATCTTTTTATATCAATTTTTTTTCAGCCACCTTTAACACTGAAAGTGACATCGGCGGACGATTAGAACTTACACCTTCCTCATAAAATGAAAATGAATATATTTACAGCAAAGAAAGAAATTATTAACCCTTCTCCGTTATTTCAGTAACGGTAATAACCTATTTTACATTTCATAAATCTTCAACTCAATACACAATCACAAAATCGTAAAGTTTAGTTTATTTATCCCTATATTATCATTCTTCATCTTTGGAAAAATTGCTCAACAGAAGTGATGTCCACTCGCTTTACAACATTAACATTTGGCTTGATATTACTTTTGGTTATATTAAATCACACATACATTCACACGCTCATATATACTTCCAGACTCTAGGCTCGGCGCACAACAATGGGCGGATGGGGTCAAGGTAGTTCACACCACATGCCGTGCCGGCGAGTGGCCGTGATGTCTCGCGGGACTACTGCGTGTACGTGACTGTTAACAATCGAGACGGCAGAAAAAAGGGATTTCGAGAACTATCGCCCGACTTCTAGCTGAGGTTTTCCGGTGCGTTTGTGTAGAAATCTAGAAAGATCCGAGTGACATCATTCCTAGTATATAAGGAGACTAGAGAAAAACAGAGCAGAGAGTTAGAGTTGGGTTACCGACGTGAGTAGGTCTGTGTGTCAGTGAGTGCAAGACAGCTGTGCGTCGTAAAAAGATTCAACGAGCGTCGCGAGTGATTACATCGTCGTAATTAGTGCACGTGTGACAGAGGAACTGAAGAAAGATACTAAAAGGACTGAGCAAGGTTATGAAACATGAAGATCGATAGTTGCGATTGCCCGTAAGACTGTAGACTGTGTTAACAACGAGAAGAAGACTATTTGTGATAAAATTTTAGAATATAATAAACTGATAGAAAAGTAACAGGACTGGATTTTTGTCATTGGTTACAGTATATTTAAATTTTTAATGTATTAGTGGGTGCATATTCTCTCTCTCAGTAATTCAAAGAAATTAAATTTACTGGAAAGGTTTTCCGTTAAAAGAGGGGACGTTGAAACTCATTGTTGGTTTCGAATAAACAGCAGTTGGCTGCACTGCTATGAAACCCCGTTACACAATATACAGTAGGAATCATTGATTTCTTAAGAATCATTCAATTTGCATTCGTTTCGTAATTATTTACTTGCACGGCTTAAAACATTACACACCATTTCATAGTTTATTCGTCCTGTTTGGAAAGTTGCTTTTAACTACTGCAAGATTTTATCTTTCTCGCAGAGAAGTTCACTGCCTTAACAAACGCTGTTGATCGCTTTAAATAAGGCATTTGCGAATATGCACGCTTCTGCTTATTTGGCTTCCACTGTTAGAAATATAATTGCTGTTAATTTACCTCTTGCTTAATTGAGAAAATAGAGTACAGAAACGCAATTGCTATTAACACTTGCATGAAGATATAATTACGTGATAACGTTTTAAAGTGCACGCATGTAGCCTGTGACAAATTAATTCTGGCATTATTTCACGCATCAGGAACTAGGATTTGTGAGAACTGGGATAGGGCACCACGTTACTGCAGCCCTTCGTTGTCAAGATTTCACCAGAGGACCACTGAACCCAAAATTGCACTTTTAGAAAAAGATCCCAAAGCGCGCGTGCATTTGAATGTATTAGCTGTTTGTTTCTTTAAATGTTCGTGAACCACTCGACTCATAAAGAAGTCTGATAAATATTAAATTTATTACTTGAATAGCGTGCTGTTTAAGCATGTCAGTTTCAGAAAATTTTCCCACCACAAAAATGCTCTTAATATAGAAAGGTTTCGTTATTTTTCATTTCCTGAAACATTTTGAATTTTTTTATTAAAAATGAAACATTTGGGGCATTGGGGTAAATGCACCTGAGAAATTTGTCAACAAACTCAAAAATAAAAAATCTGATGTGTTGCACCCACATGACTTTCTCTACCCTTTTACAAACTATTCTTACAAACTCTTATTCATGTATCTTCTTCATGTTAATACAAATAAACATTTGCAGAAATTATCTTGTTTATTTTCTTGTGGGTGAAGAGGTAATATGGGAATACAGTAGGCTTTGATCGATAGTCAAATATTTTAAAGCTTTCAAATTCCGTTCTCTTTGCACGCCAAACATATAAAGAATGAATAGCGAAGTTCCATTTGACAGAAGTGTAAGTTCTCCAAAATTACGCAAATAACAAGGAATATCTCCGAAATGATACACTCTACAAAAAAATTCATTTTGGCGTAAACTGTGTCTTTTAGCGATATCTACATTTTTTGTACAGTAAGATTTTGTCTATCTCTTACGGTTTACCAGTTAGGCAAAATTGATTCAGAGTAAATAGGACTTCATGGACTATAGCCAGAAAATTGAAGATACACATTTCATTTGCCGTAAAAATATCTAAAAAATATGGCATTTTAATCAAAATCGTTAGCAATTTTCAAGAAAAACAACATTTTCGAAAAATTTTCCATGTAAAGGGCAGTTTAGAGTGGAGGAATTTTCTTCAAAATCTTCGTGTCGCATCCTTAAGACATTAAGCTTAAAAACCAACTTTTCGTTTTTGAGTTATGCTGTCCACAAACTGACAGACACACACACACACACACACAGACACAGACACAGACACAGACGCACGCACACACACACACACACACACACACACGGACCTTTTTCTTAAAATGCTT
>CM060965.1:57664286-57676786 GCA_030765045.1 Tenodera sinensis | reverse complement strand
TCATCCTATACCTAAGCCGCTTCTTAACAATAATTGTGAGTTTTAAACTAATTTGACATAAATCTGGATTTGTTTTAGAAAGAACCAAGAAGACAAAAACAATATTTAGCTAAATGATCAATTTAGCTATATTAGGTTTAGTATAATTCATTGCGTAGTATCCAATTGCACGAAATAGAAACGCATATAAAAATTGTGCTCTATACAGCAAAATAAAATGCTACTACTAACAATACGGAACCTGATAATGATATATATATCATTGTTTTAGGCCTTTATTCATGTCTATCTGCATACATGGGCGCCGCGAAGGGAAGCTAATGCACTCAATGTGCAATCAGTTACTGACTATTAGACTATTATTTTAATTTTGATGTAAAGAATAATTTTTACATAGCATAAATGAATACGGCTATCCACGACAGTTACACTAACTTGTGACAGCAAAATAATGAATTAATATTGTGTGATTGCAAACTTCCAACATGCGCCTCCCCTCCATCCCTTGGAAAAAAGGTCTGCCGACACCCATGGTTGCAAAATAACCAGTGTAATGTGTGGTAACTAGCGAAAACTTCACTAATCATACTACAAGGAAAGCAAAATAGCCACCCTATAAATAAGTCATTTCAGGAAAAATCACAGCAGAAGAAATATTGCAATTTTATATTACTGTATGTTGGATTTTTGTGATATGCATAGGCGCATGTTGAAGATATCTGGTTTTATGAAAAGCTTGGGACCTGGTAACTAAAATCAACTGCAAGTTTTTGATGATGACTTAGACTTTGAATTTTAGGCTCTTTAAATGATTTTAAGGCACTTAAAATAGGCTCTAAAATTAACAAAATAGACGTTGAAAATATAGTTGTATTAGACACCTAAATACAGTATTCAAGAGCCAAACAATGGGTTTTATCTAAAAGTCTTTTTCTCTCTCTAAAGTCACAGTAAGTTTAAATATGGATCGGATACGTAAACATTAAAAATCACACAGTAATAAAACACTGAACGTGTTTAATTATTATGGCTAAGAGCTTTTTATTACCTCTTAAATTGAAGAGTGTAACCCAAAAATCTGCTATAGCCATTTTAGCTTTCGCATTACAACCCATCTACGAGTATGTAGCAGTGCCATTTCACCCAAGACATGGCTATGTGACACAGTGCTTAGTTTACTTCAGAATAAATATGAGTATTTCATTTAAGTATAGGCACTTAGCTATATTTAGTGTTCCTGACTTTAACATTCTACTCATGTGACATGCAATATTAATTAAACACAACAATCTACCTGCATTTACCTTTCTGTTTAGTGTACACTATACTCAATACCCAAGTTTAAAATGGTACCTTCTGGGATACACATCCTAATATAATGCCTAAACAATTTTTGGCATTAAAAAGTAATTATTTTTTGTTCCCGCCAGAGATTGATGGTGTTTCTTGGGTAATTAGAGTTTATAAAATAATAAAACTGTTGTGATATTTTAGTTTTTGATGCCCTTGGAGTATTTTCAACCTTAGGGGATTTTTTATTGTGAATAAATTGAATAATTAATTCCCCCGAAACTGTTAAACGGATTGTTATGGAACTTTGTGTGATAACGTATAACATAAAGACCCTTAAATGTGTGAAGTATTGATTTTCATACCTATACAAATATAAAATTCAAATTTCAGTCCCAATGTCCCTTGAGCTAGTTTGCTTCTCTAAGGTTCATTTCTTTAACGACGACGTTGGTGGTGCTGTCTTCTTTATTGTATGCTCACTCTGGGTCCTTGTTCACGTTTGAAACCTTAGCTTTTGGGTAGGTTGTTGTCGTGGGCAGTTACACAATAGCTTTACTCGTGAGCAAGAGACAACAATTGAAGTACTAATAACAATAATAACAATATTGCCTCCTCCACTTTTGAGGAAATAATTTCCTTATTATCAAGAGCCCATATCGCACTCATACATCTTTCCAAAGTGCACGATTTACTTGTAATAACGAAAATGTTCGACTGGAAACACCACAAAGTAAACGCTTATTGCTGCGAGAAAATACCTTATACAATGGTTGTGATGTCGATAATCTGTGCTAAGAATCTTAATAACGCTGGTGGCTCATATAAAAATGTTCGCTTAGACCTCATTACATCATTATATTTGTACGGAACAAACAATCTGTCGTGATTTCCACAACGGAGTTCCTTACCCTTCATTTCACGTATCGACGATTTTCATCAACTTCCTAGGGGCTTTATCACACCGTTTTCTTTCCTTTAGAGGAAATTCATTACTTGAAAAACGAGGAAATGAACATGCATTATGATGTTTATCAGACCGATATGCAATGTTTTGGAAATTACATTATATTTGGGCTCATTTATTGACATACAAACACTATTTGACCTACTTATACAAAACGTATTGTACTTATACTGTAGAACCCAAAACAGCTTATAGTCTACCTCAGTGATGTCCATCCTTGTCTCTTTGGAGACGCTTAGGTAATCTGCCGCTATAACCCCACTTCCTCTTTCATCGGAGAATCATCTAGTGCCTGTGGCGTGTAAAATCGCAACCAGACAATGAGCTTCCAGCGACGGACACAAACAGGCGATTCCATGGCAGTTTCTAAGTCATGTCTTGAATTTTCTGGGAATTTCCTCAGAAGACCTCTTCATTCTGCATGACTTTTGCATAAATGATAAACAGTAAGAGACAGACAAATTCTTAATAAATAAAAATGTGGATTTCGTTGAAACACACAATTTATGTCAAATATATTTATTTCTTTTGAGTGAACCACTTCCAAGATATTCTTTATTATTTGTTTGTATTTGCCAATGCTTATACTTTTTTTCAAATAGAAATATGTTATTATTTTTATGGCTTGACCTTCCAAAGAGAAGAATCACATAGCAACCAGATCTTAAAACATTTCTCCATCGGTTAAAGTCTACTGTATTCCCATATTCCCCTTGTACCTAGAAGCAAATGAACAATAAGTTAATTTCTGAAAATCCTTATGTCGATTAAAATGAAGTAGATAGAGAAATCAGCATTTGCAAGAATAGTTTGTATACATAAGAATATAAAGCCCCGGCACAACAGCCCATGAAGAGCCAAACCTTACCGTCCAGCCGCTGCGTCCCCCACCTCGGCCCACTACAGGCATCATTGGTGGGGTGCAGTACTGGAGGGTGGTACGTGGCCAGTGTCCCGATTCCTTCCGGCCAGTTATGTGGTCTTCACGGCCTGGGGCCGCTACCTGTCCATCAAGTAGCTCCTGAATTGGTCCCCCAGGACCTAACGAGGCTGAGTGCACCCCGTACCACATCTCCCATGCCCGGGTCCTCCGAGCTTGAGGCAAGCGTGCTACCAACTGCGCTACAGAGGCGATCGTATAAGAGTATAGTTATAGGCAGAGAGGTTCATGCAAATGCAACGCATAAGTCATTAATGAACAGATGTTTGCCGGATAAGCTTTGAAAGTGCTTTCGTAAATCAAGCACTACGAACATATGACATATAACCAAACGGCCACTGCAACACAATTAACATCTGAGTATTAAAGGTTACCCAGTTCGCATAAAGTGGAAGGAGGTAAATCCAATTTCCCCTCTTTCGCAAACGTTATGCATCGCTGGAATACCTTATAACCATAGAAAACAATTGCAATATTGGTACAACTGAGGGGATCTTCCGCTAGGAGACCTGGTTCGGGGTGCACTCAGCCTTAAGAGATCCCTTGTAAGACAATTAAGGAGCTATCATATTTTAATATTTCACATGTGCGGCGCATTTTAACTTTCTCTAGGATACCACTTGGCCATAAATCATGTTTTGAGGTCCCTGCATTTCCAGAACATTTTATATAAAAATGTCCATGGGCGTGTGCATGCGTGTGTGCGTGCGCATGTGCGTGTGTATGTGGAACAACATAATTCAAGAACGAGAAGTCGAATAAATACCCAACTTCGTACTTAAGTTTACTGTCTTCCAGGAATATGATACAATAAGAATTTTAAGAAAATCTCCCCAGCGTAGGAAGGTTTTAAAAAATGTTTAGTTTCTTAAAAGCTGCCTGCAATGGATTTGATTAAATGCTGTGTGTTTAAGATATTTTCCTGGAACATTAAATTTATATGCTGAAGTTCCTGAGCAAAGCCTCTGGAGTGCTCTTTATTCTTAATGAATTTTGCACAACTAGTAAACCGTAAGAGACAGATAAAATCTTACTACAGAAAAATGTGAATCTCATTAAGACACAATTTTCACCTTTTATGTGTGCAGTTAAGCATTTCGGAGGGTTTCGATTTTAAAATATTTATGGTTTTTCCAAATAGGAAGTTATATTTTTTTCTCTCCTGGTCATACAAAGAGAAGGAATTTCAAAGCTATCATATGTTTTAAAGCATGATGTCTTAACTATACATTAAAAATTCATAATACGAAACTATAAAACCTAAAACATTAACATTTATAAATATATTTTAGTAGGAGGATCTTACAGTAAAAAACATTGAGAAACACTGGAGTATGATAGCAAGGATGGAAGATATCAAACATGCACTCACTGTCTTTTTTTAACCGGTTAGGTCGTATTGGATGAAATGAAATGGGTGAAATGATGCTCAAATGAGCTCGGGGTTCATAGGTCTTAGAGCTACCTGAAATTCATATTTAAGGATAAGGGAAAACTACTAAAAAAGCTTATCCAGGTAACTGCCCTAACCGAGATTTGAACTTGGGACCTCTTGACAAGTTACCCCCACACCATAAGGGAAGGACCGCACTATCTATTTTTATTGAAAGTTTTCCAAATTTGTAAATGGCATTTTCTCTTCTTTAAATTGCCTGCATGGCCTACATATGCTAACATCACTACAAAAATTTACAATTATAATAAACATTAAAACACTGCAAACTTTTCTAACGCGAAAACTGTTAATGGTGAAGGATGGGGAACACTTCCCAAATGATTGTGAACAAGGATGGGGGTCCAGATTTTAAAAGCGGAAGGGTTGTTGTGTGGAGAATGCTTATTAAAAGAAAGAGTTAGCGGCGGGGCAGTCGGCTTATGATTGATGTCCCTACTGCTTCCCACAGTGACTTTGCAAGAAAATTATACCGAGTACAAACTTTCCCCTTTCGGTTTAATAACAGTTCTATGCTTTTAACAAATCCATCGCTTCGAACTTTTTTTAATTCTTTTGCTAAGGGGTATTTTCTATTGTCCCAGTTTATCCCTTGAATAAGGGAAAAGTGTGGTGGGTAGAAAGGAATAACATTATTATTAATTTCTTGGTTTTGAAAATGTTGCAGTATAGGCTTATAAGCTTAATGCAATGACCAAATTAATTGGGAATTTCATGCCTCAATAACTGCGAGTCAGTATTAGTCCCATTTTTTACTTTCTGCTGCACTAATCTATTTTTCCCTGCTCCATTTGTAACCTACCTTTAACTTCAATGGTCTTATCGGCGGCTTTTCCTTTGGAATTCCTTTCTTTGGAATGGTGCTGATGCTTATACATGGGGTTTGTATTAAATCTCATTCACACCCTCTTCGTATTTATAGACTCTGGGGAATATAAGGAAAAGTCTTAGCTAGAGAAAAGATCCCAATACCAAGCCGGGAATCGAACCCAGGTTACAGCAGATAAGTTTTCTACCAACTGAGCTACGGAACTACCCTTGGGAGAAAAATGGTCAACAGTTGTAATATCACGAAAGACTGTGGACATGTTAACGACAAGAAGAGAACTGTATTTGTGCAAACGTTTTTGGAGGAAAATAAAGTGACAGAAAAGTAACAGAACTGTCATATTGGTGTCAGAAGTGGGATTTGTGAAATTGTCGTTTTGTCACAGCATTGATGCATCAGAAGTTAGCACATACAATACTTTAATAGTTGCAGTTTCTCATGCTAAGATTTAAAAACTCGTAACTTGTTTGAAATAGCTCAGTTACTACCTCCATAAATTTATTAGACAACTTAGGTGTTAATTATCCTGACAGCCACCCACGTGTACTGAGAAAAGATCCCATTCTGCGCAGCTGTAGTAGCCAGCTGCAAATTAATCGAAGATCGAGATATTGTAAATACATAAACCGATAGACACCAATAGACAACACAAGAGCATGTGCGCCATTAAGAGTGTTTTATAATGGTTTCATTTTGGTAGTAGGAGTATAAAAATACTTATTTTTGTTGAAATACTGCTATCGAAGTTTTGGGTGAAATGTACTAGAGAAATAAAAAAAAAGCATCCGAGGTGTTCCACTAACATTACTTTCTCTTCTCTTCTGCAAATCATTCTTATAAACACTTATTCCATTTATTCCAAGCATTAACACTTATCACAGTAGATAAACATAACATCACTGCGTTACTTGTGCACTGCGTATTTTTAATATCACTAAGTATATCATGATTTTGACTAAGAGAACACGCAATCACTTCGACCGTTTTCACTGCGAAGGGTTTCCTAAGATTAAAGTTATAGGTAGTTCGTTTATTATAAAAGCGTATGAAAAGTCTCGGGATATAAAAGTAAAAGAATAGTAGGAACAGTTGAAAACAATATTATAACAAAACAGCAAAATTAAAAGTTCGGTTACATTTCTATCACTTTATTGTCCTCTAAATTTTACTACAAATTTACAATTTTCTTCTAGTTGTTAACACAGTTTATAGTTCTTTCTGCTATCACAATTGTTCTTCTGATAATCTTTCCCAGTCCTTCAATGTATTTCTCCAGTTTCTCTGTCTCTTATATCTTGATTATTACGATACAATCACTCGACTACACATACATACTCACTGATAGGCTGGCCGACTCACTCTCGTAACTAAAAACTAACTATATACGACGGCTTACATAACTAAAAAATTCGACTTAAATTAACTCAAAACTAAATTGCGCACTGTCTGTGTCCTATTTATATTGGAAACGATGCCACGTGACCTTTCGAAAGTTTACCATGCGCATGTGTGCAATGTCAGCAAAATCAACAAAAAGCTTCTTGGCTCCTTTTGTTGTTATCTTGCTACCACGGCTGCGCACACACTCAACCGCTCCCAGCCACCCGGACCCCCTCTCGTCCGTATATTTCTGTACGACCATGTCACAATATTATAACGCATAACAACTACAAATTACCCGTAAACTTAAAATTAAATTGTCCTATCTATTTGGTTGAATAGTAATCTGTCGAAGTTTAATGTGCTGATGGACAGCTCTCAAAATATATCTTTAATTGCCTTATTAGAGATTTTTACATTCGTAATTGAATGTAACCAAACATTTCATTATTACATCTTGTTAAAACCGTATTCGAGTGTTTCTATCGTGGTAACAAGCGCTTGCAATGAAAAGAACGAAGGGAGAAGCGAAAAAAAGGCATAAATATATAAAAAATAAAGCTGCGATTCCAATTAAAGAAAAGTACAAGAACTTGAAACTTGAAAATAATTGCAAGAAATATCTCGGAAATGGTGAACTCCACAAGTAAAATTAATATGAAAAAAATTCTGTTTTAATGAGATCCACTTTTTTGAAAAATAAAATTTGATATATCTCTTACGGCTTACCTGTTATGCAAAAGTCATCAGAAACAAACACGACTACATGGGCTACAACCAGAAAATTCAAAATATGCATTTCATTTGGCATACAAATGTCTTAAACATGTGGTATTTTAATCCAAATCGTTAAAGCCATTTCTGAGAAACTCAAAATTTTAGAAAAATATTCCATGCAAAAGGTAATTTAGGGTGGAGGAATTTTCATTAAAATCCTCGTGTCGCATTCTTGAAAGATATTAAACATAAGTATCAACTTTGGTTTTTTAACTGTATTTTGGTTTGTGACACACACACGCGCGCGCGCACGCACGCACACACACACACACACACCTTTATCTAAACTGTTTATTTATTTATTTATTTATTTATTTATTTATTTATTTATTTATTTATTTATTTATTTATTTATTTATTTATTTATTTATTTATTTATTTATTTATTTATTTATTTATTTATTTATTTATTTATTTATTTATTTATTTATTTATTTATTTATTTATTTATTTATTTATTTATTTATTTATTTATTTATTTATTTATTTATTTATTTATTTATTTATTTATTTATTTATTTATTTATTTATTTATTTATTTATTTATTTATTTATTTATTTATTTATTTATTTATTTATTTATTTATTTATTTATTTATTTATTTATTTATTTATTTATTTATTTATTTATTTATTTATTTATTTATTTATTTATTTATTTATTTATTTATTTATTTATTTATTTATTTATTTATTTATTTATTTATTTATTTATTTATTTATTTATTTATTTATTTATTTATTTATTTATTTATTTATTTATTTATTTATTTATTTATTTATTTATTTATTTATTTATTTATTTATTTATTTATTTATTTATTTATTTATTTATTTATTTATTTATTTATTTATTTATTTATTTATTTATTTATTTATTTATTTATTTATTTATTTATTTATTTATTTATTTATTTATTTATTTATTTATTTATTTATTTATTTATTTATTTATTTATTTATTTATTTATTTATTTATTTATTTATTTATTTATTTATTTATTTATTTATTTATTTATTTATTTATTTATTTATTTATTTATTTATTTATTTATTTATTTATTTATTTATTTATTTATTTATTTATTTATTTATTTATTTATTTATTTATTTATTTATTTATTTATTTATTTATTTATTTATTTATTTATTTATTTATTTATTTATTTATTTATTTATTTATTTATTTATTTATTTATTTATTTATTTATTTATTTATTTATTTATTTATTTATTTATTTATTTATTTATTTATTTATTTATTTATTTATTTATTTATTTATTTATTTATTTAGTATACCTCAAAGCTTATATTTCGGATGAAATCTCCACATCGAATTTTTTCGGTCGATTACAATACTTCCCCTACTTACGTAGCAGAGAAAATAAAATAACTAAAGTAACATTTGCACTTTGGTTTTGAAATTACACAGGTACAAGTACTTTTGGATATACGTCGTTAGAAAAACTTTAAACATGATGATGAATAGCTTATAATGTTGAAAGGTTACACATCAGTCAACTTAATGAAAAGAAAGAATAAGTTACTTGCATTATTTAATTCTCTGCTGTCAGATCCAGGCTTAACTAAGCACGCTCCAATCACGGTGGAATGTTTTTCATGCAGGTAGGTCATTAACTTTCCAAAACAATATTCCAAGCCACTTTTAGGCGCAGATTGTAAATTATAATATGTGCGTTTAATGGTTTCATCTACGTTTGAAGGGACAGTAAACAAAAGTGGTTGCTAAACTTAGTAACAAAGCTCTGTTTTATCAGCACTAGTCATTTAATTACAAATATGTATAACAACGCTTATACAGTAACTGGAATTTCAGATAGAAATGATCGGAACATATTGCATTTGTTTCAGGTCTAGCACCACATGACTTCACTTCCAATTTTCTACTCGAAGCAACCCGTCTACGGTTGAAAAATCAAAGTTTGGTCATTACGCTGCACACAGAGTTTTGTTAAACCACTTAGCAAACTGTGTTATTCCCGTCATGGGACTCATAAATAAATTTGGTTCCTAATGTTTTAATTAATTGAGGACTCTGGCTGGTTAGCTCAGCAGCGTAAGCTTTATGCAAGGGCATTTTATGTCATTTTGTTTCCAATACACAAGGTAGTAGTGTTAAATACTGCGTGTATTACATTCTATCTGCTCCCGAAACTGATTTATACGACGCGAAACTGAGTTATGTTTCCCTGTCCTATATTCTTTCTTTCCTTTTCACTTTTTCTATTACGTACTTAGGGTAAATAGAGGAATTGTATTCCACCCAATAAACAAGTATTTCGAAAAAATCCATGTGTAGGTAGGTATGTGAGTGGGTAGATAGGTGCACACGTGTGTGTGTGTGTGTGTGTGTGTGTGTGTGTGTGTGTGTGTGTGTGTGTGTGTGTGTGTGTGTGTGTGTGTGTGTGCGTGCGCGCACGCGCGTTTATGTGTGACAGTCGACAGAATCCAGTGCAGTTACTTTTTTCATTTTATTTTCTAACTGAATGCACAAATACACAATGCTCTTTTACTGACAGCAGCCTTCAGTTCGTCGTGATATTATAACTCACAACAGTTTTCTTCTCGTAACCTTGACACAATTCTTTCTTTCTTCACTCTCTCTGTCTCACAAACTGCTGACTTTGAAGATACAATTACTCAGCACTACTAAAACTGTTTCACTGGCTTTACTTCGATGTGACGTAACTCCCCCGACGACTGTATACACACACACTTCTTCCTGCGACGACTGATGCCTGTAACTACTACTCGCTTCTCTCGTCATCTCGCCTCCGTATAGGTATAGTGAGTCTGACGAAACACGCTCCGTGTTTCTCAGACTTCTACAAATATGTCGGCCACCGGAGCTTCGTGAATAATCTCGAAAACCCTTTGTCCTGCCACGCTCATTCTCACTTTTTCACGTGCCGTGAGTGGTGTGGGGCACCTTGAGCGCGTTTGTTTTGCGCCGATATGTTTAAAATATCCTCATGACAAGTTAAATGTGTATCTTTAATTTTCTAGGAATGGCCTCGTTATTTTGAATGACTTTCGTATAATTAGTGACGAATGAGACAAAAAATTGTACTGCAAAAAAAAAAAAAAAAAAAAAAAAAAAAAAAATACTGCATCTCACTAAACCAAACATACTATGTCAAAAGTTGTGTATGTTCACCGTTTGCGATATATGCTTTGTAATTATTTTGAGTTCTCAAACACTTCATGCCTCTCTCAACTGAGCATCGCTGTTATTTTTCTTTCTTTATTTCCTTCCGCCTACATTCCTTCCGTATGCATTTACATTTTTGTTACTGTTGTTTTCATTCACAAGAATCTATCATATTTCAACAGAAATTTTAATTATCATCCTATAATACCAGGGGATCACAAAACTTATATCTTTATCACCAAGCAACAAAATCTGTATTCAAAGTATGTCACACCAAGCATTATTTATTTACTACAAGCTAACTGGAAAAACAAAAAGTTTAGTCATTTTTTGACTCACCTGTTCTACAAATTAATGAATTTATGATTAGGTACTTTTTTTTCCTAAACTAGTTTTAAGTTTCTGTTAAATTTTGATAAGTTTTATACTAGAAAAGGTAATTTGCTTGGCTATGAATTTTTATAATTCTCTTGTGAATAACTATATTTTGTCTTTTTCTTCCCTACTTTCTTTCCTTTCCTTTCCGTGTTCAAGCAAAAGAACAAAATTTTTAAGTCATTACATAAACATTGACTTTGACAATATTTAACGGTCGCTTTACCTTGATGTATGCTTGTTATACCTATAATGAGTAAGGAAGTTAGATCAATGTAAACAAGAAGTATATAAAAGAAGTATTTGTAAGAATACCTTGTGAAGGATTGAGTAGAAAAATTCAAGTGAGTGCATGATTTTTAGGCATTTGTTATAGGTACTTAAGGATATTATTAGAAGGGAGGAAAAGTAACCTGTTTCACCTCAGTGGGGGAACTTAGACACGTAGATCCATTGCGGCTACCACTCCCCAGGAAGGGATGAAGTGCACAAAACACATGAGGTAATAGTCCTAGGCCACAGAGACGCGCTGAAGTCCCTTACAGTTTAAGCTCGAAGACTCACTAACGGAGCTGCTTAGGGAAGGCGATGAACGACATATCGACTAGGCAGCCATCTATTGTCCACGGAGAGCAAGCTTTTCTTTGAGCAAGTATCCACAAGCTTTTCTTTCCCACGAAACCTAGAAGTATTCCTAAAAGATGAAAAGAAAACGGAAAAGGAAATCGTAGTAAATAAGGAACCATCTCAGTATTCGCCTTTCAGGGAAAACCATGGAAAATCCAAGGTTAGAGTGGACGGTCGACGGTAATCGATCCCATGACCTCCCAAATGGGAGCCTCATACGTTACCATCTCGCTCAGCTTCACTTGATAAATACAGAAGGAGGCGGTGTGAAAACTCCTAACTGAAAAAGGTTATCAAACCTGTAACTAACAACGTTTGTTCCAACAGAGTGCTGAAAGCAGAACAGAATCTTGGAAGCACAACCGTTCATTACCATGCGTTTTATAAAATGTTAATGACAGGTTATTATTTACTTTATGAAAAAAGGGGAATCGATATTTCCAATACACCAGTACAGCATCAAAGTTCCCATGGCGTTAAAACATCAACCAATTTTTTTCAGCGATAATAAAAGGATATTCTCCATTAGGGTGCAAATTTCATTAGTACGGAGAGTTGAAAAGCACAGAAATGATAATACTAATGTTACAGTGCATGCTATAATGCATGCATGCATCTAAAATTCAAAAGCATAAATCATTCTTTGACAGGAGCAGTAGCAAACTCAGCGCCCTGCCAGTCACACACGC